>CAEGAE010093995.1:0-149872 GCA_903067095.1 Girardinus metallicus | reverse complement strand
GATAGATAGATAGATAGATAGATAGATAGATAGATAGATAGATAGATAGATAGATAGATAGATAGATAGATAGATAGGTAGTCTAGGCTTACTTCCTCTCAAAAGCATTTCTCCAAGTATTAAAGGCTTCTGTTGTAGAGTAACATGTAAAAGTTTTTATACTTGGCTGGCTCTCACCCTGAAGAGCAGCCAGGACCTGCTGAGATTGATTAGCGTGGGCTTCAAAGTACAGTTTCAGCATCACATGATGACACAAAATGCTGTTTTTGAGAGTTTCCAAATTAGATTTAGGAAAGAAAAAAAAAAACAAAAAAAACTTTTTTGGTAAAGGAATTTTGTTACTCGCCTTTGAAAAAGTAGATGTTTGTGTGTTGAATATGATAAACCAGCTTTGTCCTTTAGTTACTTTACATGTTCCATATATAGTTGTAACCTACTTTTCATGTTTTTATATTTCTTATATTGGGTTAATTTGCTGTGATATTGTTTTTTTAATTCTTTTTTCTTCTGCGGTGCATTGTTTACTTGCTTTTCCACTTTTGTTTTTATTTTATTTGTGGCTGAGATATGGGTGCTCTAACATAAGGTTGCCATGATAGAGTCTCTCCATCAGTCTTTCGTCTCTGACCCACATTTACCTTGAAGAGGAGGATCCTAATCAGTCAGAAACTGACTCTGAATTTCAGTCTTATTGATCCCTCATCTCACGCCGGTCTCTCAGGCCCTGCAGAGGTTCTGGTTCGGGATAAGGCTATGTCATGCAGGACAGAATGCTTTCATTGTTCAGAACTGTTTATTTAATCGAAACATCCCTGTTGGTGCAGAGCCTAGTCCAGGCTCCCCTCTCTGCCTCTCTAGCGCTTTGTCCCGACACAGAGGGGGAAATGGCCAGCAGTGTCCCTTTTTAAAACTGTCCAGCTGTCAAAGTGGCAGTGACATTTTTACAATGTGTCCCTGGGATCATCTCTGTCCTCCGTCCCCTCACCCGCAGCCTGACACTGCGAGCCCCTCTCTGCCTTTCACCGCCCTGCAGCCGTTATAAGCTGCAGGTGACACACCCTGAACTCTGTTTTTTTTTTTTTGATTTGTAGATCTCAGCTCAAATTCAGGCCTGGTCAGCGACAGACAGGTTGGATGCCTGAAAGGATGAGACAGTCGAACGTCGCCTTCATTCGTTTAGCCTTCTTGTTATCTGCTGAAAGTCTTTCCCAAACATGTTTCCATATATCCTAAATTAGGAGATTGCTTATGAGCTTTCTGTGCTTCTTCTGAGTTACATCTTTTTAAACACCTCACTGATACTTGTGTAGTAAAATATTAAAGAGTAATTTAAACAATTAGTGTAAGAAATTACCCACAGACAGTCACAAATTGGTTTTCTGATATAAAAGAAGCAAAAAGACCAGCATGCTCCGTGTTTTTACCTCTCTCTCAGATCCCAACTGCATTTTTGGTGACAAAATACCAAGGCCTAAACTTCAATGTTGATTATTTACACTAATGTTTTATTTATCTTAGGATATCTTAATCTAAACCAAATTCCAAAAACAGTGCCAAAGTTGCAATTTGGCGTTGAAAATATGAAATGACAACAATTTTGAGAAATTGATGATTGACCGAATACAACTGCAGATCGTTTCAATCCTTCCTATTGAGTTCATAAGTGACATTTATTAATAAAAGAAAGAAAAAATATCTTGAGAAATGCATAAAAATAAGTTTTGACTTCTCCGTTGTTGTTCTAATTTGCAGTGGGGGTCAAATCATACATTTTATACCCTAAAATTGAAACAGCAAAATAATTAAATGGCAATATGGCAGAGCCTTCAGAGTTTTTTTTTTTCTTCTTACAAACAGAATGGAAAATATGAGTCAAAATGTGTAGATTAAGGATTTAACTGCACTAACTGTATTGTTTTAACAGACTTTAAAAGCCAGGAGAATAAATTAACCAGATTAATTAAAGTTATTCTCACCTTTGACCTTCTTGGCTCTTCTATTTTGGCAACCCTATGCTCTTCTGCTACCACCTGGAGTTTCTTTGTTGCTGTTGACTGAACTGAGTGGTGAGGAGCGTGCTCAGGCGCGGTGTGGTGAAGTTGAGTTTCAGGGTGAATTTCTTGGGCTGCCAAATTTCAAGCAAACATTGAATTGTCACATGTGTCTGTGTGTTTGTCCCACAGCATCCCGACCCATTATGTGTACCCCCAGGCCTTCGTTCAGCCCAGCGTGGTGATCCCCCATGTGCAGCCCGCAGCCGCTGCTCCTGCCACCGCTACCGCCACCTCTCCTTACATCGACTACACCGGGGCTGCCTACGCGCAGTACTCCGCAGCGGCTAACGCGGCTGCGGCCGTGGCCTACGAGCAGTATCCCTACGCCGCTTCCCCGGCCGCACCGGGCTACATGGCTACCACTGGCTACGGCTTTGCTGTCCAGCAGCCGCTAGCCGCCGCCGCCCCGGGGTCAGCTGCCGCTGCGGCCGCGGCCTTCGGGCAGTACCAGGCTCAGCAGCTGCAGGCCGACCGCATGCAATAGCAGCGGCTGCAACTGTTGCACAGGCAAAGAGAAGGATGGTCCACTGCAGGTCCCAGCTGAAGTATCAAAAAGAAGACAGGTGGGCCGGGTCAGCGCCAAGGCTGAAGTTCTTTAAAAGCTGGTGATGGTGATGACAATGGTGAGGTGGGATAGGAACTTTCCAACTTGCTGTGCTTTATCTGAACAAAAAAGCTGAAAATGAAAAAAAGGTTGCAGAACAAACTATGGAAATGATCACTGTTGGTATTACTATGAATACTATTATTATTGCTATTGTCACTGGTAGTTTCTAGAGTAGATCCCAGTGGTTGGTATAATGTAGGCCTTTAAGTCCTAATGCTGTCTCTAACGTTAGTTTGAGGAATAGCCTCTTTTTTTTTCCACTCGTCTTGTTTCAAAAGTGTTATTTGGTTATTTAAAGCCCTCGTAACATTACTATTTTATTTATTCTTGTTAATATCACACATTGAGGGTCCTCCTTGTATTTTCTTTCTGTTTTTTGAGTTAATGTTTTCTGATAATCAGGGAAATGAAACCGTTTTCCAATGTGTTAGTGATTATTTTATTTTTTCTTACATTTCCGTCTGGAAGTCGAAGTGTCGTAAATCGTTGTGTCAAAAACACATTTGAAGAACTACCTTAATGATCTTCCTGATGCTGAATGTCCCATTTCCTTTCATACTCAGCCTTAACCTCTTGACCTATGCAAAGCAAACAAATCAACAAAAGAAAAGAAACAAAACTGAAAAATGTCATGAGCTCTGACCAGACCACAGAGAGAGAGAGGGAGGGGGTTTCGCAGAGACAACAGAAACACTGACTAAAGAGGGGAGACAATGACAAACACTAAATCTGTTGCTTTTCCACATTTCACTCACATTCATGCATCCAGAGGCTGCAGAGCTTCTAAGAGACAAAGGCAACACAGTGGCGTTTCTCTCTATGACGGAGAGGGCAGCTGCAGGGGGCGAGGGGGGGATCGGTGGACCGAGCCGCTCCTGCGCCGCACAGACGGATCTCTCTGGAAAGAACGCACTGTTTGTGCTCGTTTGTTGAGCTGTCACATTTTAATCCCCGGCCGAGCCTTTTGGGAACCGACATTGCACCCCTCAACCCCTGGGCCCACGCCTCGACACCAAAGCACCCAACCCACCCCCCTCCTCTCTCTCTCTCTCTCTTCAGCCGCATCAGCATTTCCACCTCTGAGGTACGCACTCACACTTTCTCCAAAGCTAACCCAACAACTGGCCTGTGTCAGGACAAAATAGGGGTTTTCTTGTTGATGTCATGTTGGTCTGTGTGCCTTACATTTTTACAGCTATTTAAATGAGAGAAAAACAGAAAAAGGAAAAAAATAATCTATTATTTAAGTTATTTATTTTTGCGGGTTGTTGACACTCTAAGAGTAGAGACTTAGTGGAGGTACTGTGTTATTAATATTATTATGTACTCATCTCAAGGCAAATATAAGTTATTGATTAGTTTACTGTCATTATTATTATGATTAATTATTATTATTATTATTATCAACATGCTCAACCAAAAATATTGATGTAGAAGCTATTTAATACACTGTTACATGCACTGTACTTTTTATTTTTATTTTTTACTTTTTAGAACAAAACATTAAATAATAGCTTTGTGCATTTAAATGCAGACCTGTTTGCATACAAGTTTACTCTTTGTCTTCTTCGTTTAGCTGGGAGGAATTATTAAGGAGTTTTACTAAAAAAAAATAAAAAAATTAAAAAAAGAGCAAAAAATGCTGCTTTTTCTCTACTAGAATGTATAGCCGACGTCGGGGTTTCAGTAGCTTCTGTTGCTTCATATTCATCAAATCAGCTGTTTTACACTGTTGGGAATTTTTTATACTTGAACTTTTTCTTACAAGGGAAATATGTAAAAAAAGTAAATGACAAAAAAACTTTTCATTGTCAGTGGATGAAGGCTTTTAAAGCATTTATGATAAACCTTTACTTCAGAATTTCAACCGCATGTAATCGAAGTGAAATAAAATGTTCTATATTTGAAGAAAATTTGGTGGTATTTTCCTTTTTCGGGAACACATTGTGATTATTAGCGACTCTCACACATACACAAATGTGATGTCCTTGTTTTTCTTCTTCTCTGGAGACACACTTCAACAATTTTGGACCTCTTTATCTTCTTTAGAAAATAAGGAAGAGAAGTAAAAATGTAAATATTAAGGAGCCGTCATAGTATAAACATCAGAAAAAATACAATACAGTTTGCACAAGTGCAGGCGCATCTCAAAAGGGTGCACACTCCTACAACAATACCAGGTTTTATGACGGATAAATGATTTACATTTTTTTCTCCTATGTGTTCCTATATCAGGCATACAATGCAGCTGTGAAGCTAAGATATATTTTTTGTTGTTTTTGCACCTTTGTTGGCTATCTTGTACCTTTTTAAGTTTATTTTATGCAACTGGGTGTGTTCAGTCTCACAGCTAATTAAGATTTGTTCAAAAGTCTTAAATAATTTCTCGTCCATTTTATAAGTTAAGAGTCTTTTAAGAACCTCAAATCTTAAAAGACCGTATGCAGCAGTTATAAACACAGTCTAATGGTTCCTGCATCTCTTTAAAAAGTGGAGGACAAACAAAGAAGTGCTTTAAGATCTGTCTGCAGAAAATAAACTGAATCTGCCTCATGTTTTAAATTACGAATTGTATCATTTGTTTCATAGTTCATTGGAATCAATTTTTCAGAGCTAAAATAATATTACAATACTTCTTGTTTGGTTTTTTTTTTTGACATTTGACCAAATACATGGAAAAAATTTGTAAATTGGAGACTGAATTTTAATGATTAAAATTCTTGGAAATGTAATACTGAATAGGATCTGCTTACTCTCTCAAATCAACCACTTTTTTGTGAGATTACACTGTATGTACTGAACTGACTCGTTTGAAATCTAAAATAGATGGTTAACAATTTGATGTAGCAGTCCTATAAATCCAGCAGGAAACATGGGGAATCCCATGCAGCTCCGTCAAATGAAGTGAAACCAGGTTCCTGTTCTTTGTGCAGCAGAAGATTGATGGTTAACTCAGAGGAACATTAACATTTGCTGCTGTAGGAGCAGCTGATGACATGCAGCACTTGAAACTGATGTTCCTGATACAAGGATATTTGAGTCCTTAGGAGAAGAAATGCAGAAAAACGTTCAGGTTGATCCATCTTTAAGCAAAACGTCCAGACATCCTAAAAATGTTTTTTTTTTTAGCTATTTATGTGTATTTTTTGCAACTATGTGTGTAATTTTAAATCTGTGTAACATGTTGGCCATTCTCAATTTATTTTATTTTTGTACTGTTATGCTAAATTTGCCTCATATGTATGTTATTCTAGATACATGCATATTTTCGATGTTATTTAGGTGTTTCAAATCTCTTTATTATTTGTCTTCTATGTTCAAATTTTCAGAAAACATTACTAGACAAGGTTTCATGAAAAACATTTTAATTGTAATCTATTTCCTACTTATCACAATGCTACTTATACCACAAAATAAGAGAGGCAAAAAAAAAAAAACTATAATAAAGGTAAGTAAATTAAACTAAACACTCCATGCTTCGTTGTTTTAGGTTTTCCCAGGTTTGTGTGGAAACGAGTGGCACATGATAAAGTATCTGAGGTGTCAGTCTATCAATGATTTATTCATTTTCTCATCAATAAATCACGCAGAAGGGAGTAAGCTGCTCCTCCTTTGCCTTGCTTCACTCAGCTTAAGGGAGTATTTTGGTCAGTGGTGAAACCAGAAGCGACATGGCGACATGTTGTTGGTGGAGCGTGACTATGACACAGCATCAGTAGAGAAAAACCTCAAACATGAAACCAGAAGCTGGTTTATCTTAGTTTAAATGTTAGTTTCCTAAAATTTATCACTACAGATTGCTGATTTTTTTATTTTAAATATAAGGGAATGTTCAGCAAATTAGATTCAACAGTGAGAGCGCCACCTTCTGGGAACTATCTGGGAATGTTCTCTGAAGATTCCCTGAATGTTCAGCACAACTTTGACGATGTAACTTTTGGAGAACCTCTAGGTTCAGGATACAACCAAAGCAAGTATAACAGCATCTGACTCTACAGGCTTTGCACATCTGGAGACAAAAGTGTTTTCCCCTTCTCTGCGAAACAGAACATATTTTGAGTTGGGTTTGGACATGGACTTTGCCCAGAAGTCCACGTCCAAACACATGAATATACTCCCTAAGTTGTAGGGTAATGCCGTCTATTTCTAATTGCAATCTGTAATTTTGGATGTATATTCAGGCTCTTTGTCCTGCTGAAAGGTTGAACAGTCAGCTTTTCCTCCATCCATTCATCCATCTTTAAATAAACTCTGACTTGTTTCCTTGTCACAGCTGGTGAAAAGCATTGCCACAGAATGATACTGCCATCACAATGTTCCACCATTTTGTCTTCACATGGCACACTTATATCTATTATTTTACTTTGTTGTACTGCTTTTCTCTTGCAACATTGTTAATCTTGAGAAATATTTCACAATGGGTTTATCTTTTTCTTCACATTAAAGACTCCTTCATTATCGTGTTGTCAAAAGAACCAGGCGCCAATATAAAAACACATTTTACAAGATATCTAAAATGATCGTAAACAAAATACTTTATTTTCATTTTTTTCCCTTTTTTTTGTGGGCTCTTAAACAGAATTTGAAGCAGAATAATTCAGAAACCCAGATATTCCCATGTTGATCCAGATAGCAAGAGGCTGCAGTGAAGACTCACATGAAGGTTAAAGGAACACAGACCCGGGAAGGGACCGCCACCCTGTCTGTCATCTATTTTTAGCAGCGTTTTCAAGCTTGTCTGTCCGCTTCAGAGGGGAAATTCACTGAGTCACAGTCCGGGTCTGGGTCTCTGAGGCTCTCAGGTTCACCGTGTTGCTTAATTAGGACATCCCGGAAGAGTGCGACAGGAGCTCCTGCTGCTGCTGCTGCGCTGCTGCGCACAGCCGAGAGGGGAGGACGCACTGGACCGCATGGTGAAGGCGCACAGCCCAGAACAAGCCCGACGGAAATACTAACAAACCCAACTCAAGACGACGGCAGAGACTTACTGAGGAGCAAAGGAGGGAGGTAAGATGTTTCTATAGGATGTTTTAGATAGACTTTATCCAGTGACAGGGAGGGGCGGAGTGGCTGAGGTCCTGCACTGGTGGGTGGAGATGTGCGCGTCCCTGAGCAAATGGGCAAATATCTTCACTGCTCCGTGTTTTCTCTAATTCCCCTGCGGTGTGGGTGTATTTTAATCATTATGGAGATCGTTATTTTCTTTTGTCATCATATTTCCAGTCTGACTGGGTGATTTTATGGCATGACTAAGCAGTGAAAGTCAGGATCATCTTTATAACGTTGCACCTTTACACACAATAGCAACACCAATGTGATTTCAAAGAATCAAATCTCAGTTGGGTTTGCATGAATCTGTGGGCTTCACTGTCTTAGAAACTGAAGTCTATAATACCTCACAAGTTTATGAGGAATAAATGAGCTGATGTCTGACGCAAAGAACAAAACACAGATTCAAAATTATTTTTGTTTTGAATTGTCTTCACAACAATTTCACACATTTGAAACTTTATTAATTAAATCTATTTTAGTTTGTTTTTTGGTTTTTTTTGCACATTTGTATTTTCTCTTTCTATGCAGGAGTTTTTTCTGTGCCACCTATGAAATATTATGTTCAGAATTTCATTTGTGATTTATTATTATTATTGTAGAGTTTATAGACTTTGGAGTTTTAGCACAATACACAGATACAAGGTTTTCCCCCCCTAGTTCAGCTGCTTATTGTCTCAGGGAGTGCAGCCCAGCACTCCGAGGCCTACATTAAACTATCTAGCAGTGGGTCCATTGCAACAAACGGCAGGCTGTGGCCCAATATAGCCCCAAAGATCAGATACCAGGGCACAGGGTCCACAAGCTGAAATCCATGTGTTGCTTTCCCAGCTGTTGATTTTTCCATCTTTACACTGCGGACATGGAAACACACCTGTGAGAACAAGTGGAGTTTTAAAAATGTACAGCAAAGAATAATAATGGAATCAACTCGACTGCAACATTTTCTTATTTGCTTGATCGTTTTTCTGGAACAAGCAAAAAAAAAAAAAAGAAGCTGATTGTTGAAGGACTTCATTAATATTGAAGACCACATGAAAGTTAACAAAAGCACAACTGCAGGAGTCTTCATATCACCATGGAGAATTTGGCCGACTGACAACAAGACCAGTTCAGAAGCTGGATATTTTTTTGCTTCCTGGATGTTTGTGCAAAGTGTGACCAGCAGTAGGAAACACACAGATTCTACACTTCTTCCACTTTTTCCACATTTTGTCAAATTACAACCACAAACTTAATCTAATTAGACAATAGTGTACAATTTAAAGAAAAGGTTACATTTTAAAAATTTTTGACTAATAAAAATCTTAAAAGTGTGGCATGCTTGAGAGCTGCAGGTCTATTGAGATACGTCTGTACCGCCTGTAAACATCTAGAGACTGAAACTCAATCAGATTGGATGGAGACCACGATGAGCTTACAATCTTGCCACAGATTCTTGATCAAAATTAGGCCCAGGCTTTGATTAGGCCATATTAACACCAAAAATGCATTCCCTCATAACAGAAAACTATAACTCTGTGGCGCAATCAAATGAATCTGACATTTCTATTGGATTCGTAGAAATAGTTAAATAATCGGTCAAATGTAATTAAAGTAGTCCATTATGAGAGGCTTCCTTGCCAACTTCTAGTTTGTAGATGTTAAAAAGTTCTCTATTAGTAAATTATTCCAGTGATATACTGCAAATACACTGTGAAAAGTTTTGAATTATTCCAATTTCTTTAAACGTAGAGAGCCAGACTCCCGTGAACTGTTTTAAAACTGGTAAGAGGTTTTCTAAGCTTTCTTATGGTCTGACTTTTCTTTAGTTTTCTCTTATTTTCTGTGCAGCTCTTGTATCTGACCATGTCAATTATGCAGTATGTGTTTTAAAAAAAATAATCAAATGAATAGCGATCCACTCTGAAGTCCCATGTGGGGCTGCATGGTGCCACACTCGGTAGCACTGCAGCAAGAAGGTCCTGAGTTCAAAATATTATCTGAGGGTCTTTCTGCATGGATTTTGCATGTTCTACCTGTGCATGCGTGGATTCTTTCTGGGTAGCCCCACCCTCCAAAAACATGACTGTTAGGTGAACTGACCTCTTTAAATTGTTGTTATGTGGGAATGAGTAGTTGTCTGTCCTGTTTGTCTCTGTGTCGACCTCTGACCCTGCAAGGAAAAGTGGATTTTAAAAAATAGATAAGAGATGAGTGTGATTAAATAAAACTATCTCTGGCTGATTAAATGCACCTATGAATAATTTGCTTTACAGAAAGAAAAAATGATACAAAGATCTAACAGAAGAGGTTCACCATCTTTCAGTACTGCAGGGAAAACTTCATGTGTGCATCAATGGTATACATATCTACTGAAGCTGAAATTTTATTTGTTTCTGCCAAATTGTGGTTTTTATAATAGTTTTAAGCAAACATGTCAAAACAAAAACACACAAGCTGTTTTTCTTTTGACATGTTGCCATGTGACATATCCAACTTAAAATACTTTTTTGCTCTTTATGCTCTTTTGCTGTACAGTTTATAGTTAAAAGTTAGGCGTGGATAAAAAAATAAGAAAAGAAAACCAATAGTAGTCAGATCATAAATAAAAAAGATCTTTGGGAAACCTTGTGAATTCACGTTTCCTACTTTGTGTTCAGTTTATAATACCCATCCTGAAAAATGTAACCTTACATGTTGTGTGAAGTGGAGTTGAAATGAATTTGTTTCCCCTGGCTCCTCGTGTTTTCCTCAGTTTCCGTCAGTAGTTGATGTAGTAATCCTAGCAGGAGCTCTCCAGGTTTCTGGAGTTCATGTTGTGGCCGCCCACAAAGCAGAAATAACATCTGAGTCTCACGTCAGGCATGTGTCACTGCTGGGAGACTTGTCAACGACCTCCATCAGGGCATGTTTGCTGCTCACAGCCCGTAATCATCAGTAGAAATTAACAAACAGGGGGGCATTATTAAACCTGAATCACTGGTATACTCCTTTTGTGTGTTTTTAAAATTCTTTTTGTAAAGTAGATATATCACCGTATTGTGATGTGTGTTGAAGGTGGCAGGTGTCAGATTGGAGAGTGTGTGTTACCCAGTAGTAGTTTGCATAAACATGCAGTGGATAGCTGGATTGAATTCCCCTTTTGGTTGACTAATAAATATTGGAAGCAGGCCTGCATTGTCTCAGGATGAGCTGTACGGCTGGGCAGCGTTAAAACGGATTAGCTATGTTTTGTTTAACAATTCAGCTCTAAACCTAAGCAAAATATCTGTTTTAGTAAATATGAAATGTAATCAGTTTGGGATTTTAATAAGTTTTCGTACATCTAAATGTGCAGTGCCGAATACATTTATACCCCTTAAATATCGTTATGTTTTATCACAACCACAAACTTCAGTATCATTACCTTCCTAAAATGATGGCCTAAATCTTTTTATTTTATTGTTATATTTTTTTTTACCTAAATATCTTTTGGAAAGAAAGAAACTGGGCTTTTCTTTTCTGACAAAAAATGATCTAGGTCATTATTTTAGAGAGTTGATGATTGATGCGATTCATTGGGATTTTTTGTTCCATTTCATAGATTAACATAAAGCAGTTTGTAATGGTAAAGTCAGGCTAGAAAAGCTTAACTGGCTCAAAAACCATGTATTTTCCTCCATCTTCAGAATTACTCTCCATTTTGTGTCTATCAAATAAAATCCCGATTTTACATTTAACATGAATGAATATGAATATTTTGCGATGCACTGTTCATAAAAAAATTCTAATTTCTGTCTCTCACAGTCTTTTTAAGTCTTATTGTCTCTTCTACTCAATTATATGATGGATTTGTGTGCTCAAGGTCAAAACCTGTGAACGCTGCATCAGGCCAAACAACTGAAGCACCAACTGTCTTCACATTCAACAAGCTGCACTTAATAAAGTCTTTGTGAAAATCAGAGTAAAAGCATAGTTTCAGAACATCTTCTAGTGATGTCCAGGTCACTAAAATAATTCATTTCTGTTTTTGTTTCCAGGATTGTCACAATGGAGGATTTAATGCAGCGGTTGGAGCGGGCTGTGACTCGCATGGAGGAAATATCCGTCACAATGCAGGCGTCCAGCAACATGCTCAATGGGAACTGTGTCAATGGTGTAGATGGAGGTGAGACGGTGCTTAAAAACATTTGTTGAAGTGTTTCCCCGCTGTTCTGCAGTCAGAAAGGGTACATGAAAACAGGATTTCTGTGTATGTGCTTTCAGGTCAGAGTGTGGAGGTGTTCGACGTTCTGCTGAAAGGTCCACTGTCAGATTATCTGAACTGCAGCAGAGCTATAGGAAGTGAAGTGGAGAAACATGTAAGTCACTTTATTTAAATAGGACAGGATAGAAATAACCTTTGTTGTTTATAGTTTAAGAATTTACTAACATGTAGCCTGTAACATGAATAAAAAAAGAACATAATTTAAAATAAAAAAATGCAATAAACACTTGTAACTGGAGCAACATTTTCTATTTGGCCTCAGAAAAGAAAAGTGTTTTGATTTATATTTGAAATGCAAAATACAAAATATATGCAAAGAACCATCTGCATGTTCTGTCCACGTCATCAACGTTTGTCGGGATCTGGAAGAGGAGTCGTCACGAGGAACTGATCAGCCAATTGCAAGCAGATGTTGGTGTAACTATGGAAACAGTATGACAAGGGGGGGGAACATTGTTTTGCTAAATGTGGATTCACTTTTTTGCAGGACACATTATAATTGACTTTAGTTACAATAAAGCCTATTCAGAGCACTCCCTTTTCTGTTGGAATGTGATCTCAAATCATTTGCAAAGGTTTTTGTAAAAAATATTCTAACAAAAATCCAAAAGAGGGTCTGGAGACGAAATTCAAAATGTAAAAGTTTGCTTAGGATTCACAGCTCTCCTTTTTCTGGCTCTGTCTTTGGATAGTTTAAAAATGATTTTACTAAATGTCTCATAAACACATGAGACATTTAGACATAAATGTACCACAAAATAAATAAATATTTAATCAAATGTAATAATTTATTTAAGACACTCAATGTGTCATTAAAGTGAAGCTTAACATTTAAACTGAACAGTTATTTCATGGCACATTTAATTAATTACTTGATGTATTTATTTATTTAATTGTGTCCTTTTGACCTTACATAATAAATTGATAAACATAAATTTGGTAAAAGTTTGCTTTTCTTCCTTTATGTTAGCTTGTGAGAGTTTCTGTGTTTTCATAGTCGTTGCCTGGCGGAGGCTGGAAAGGAAAATTTGAAAGGTTTTTAAAATACTCTGTTTTAAACAGCAGCTGCAGTTAAAACTGAGCTGAAAGAAGAAAAATCCTTTTTACTTTCTCGTGGAAGAAAATCTATCCAAAGTGGTCTCATTAATGTGGAAGTGTTTATACACAGCACACAAATGTTAGGGAGGAACATGGAGGAAAGAATCTTTAATTGAAATCTTATCGCTTTACTAAAAGTTTGATTATCAAAGCGAAACAGAAAAGAGTAGCTCTAATCTAAGCAAATCACTGCTGGGTGAAGTGGAGTGGATTCAGTTCTCATTTCCCTGGACAGCAGCGTGTAAACAGTGAGGACTGCTCCTCTCCAGATCCCGCTCTTTGAAAGACACACACACGTCTGGACAGCTGAAGAGTCCTGAAGTGTGTGTGGGAGGTCTGTGGTGTTCACATTTCTGCACAATGGCAACAATTTTCTTTTCTCTACAAAACCCATAGAAAGAAAAGTAGAACTTTGACCCCACATTTTAACTTAAACTAGTGGAGGACTGTTTTCTTTTTAAGTCTGCAGATCTTAAAATCACGCAACACAACAGAGAGGGTTTCAGAACAGGGGAATGATGAATGCCTGTATTTTCTCTGCACTTTTTTGTTTCTATCTCTGTGTCTCGTCACTGGTCTGAGTGGAGGAGGGATCTGTGTATGAGTGTAACTGAGAACCCGAGGCAGGTTTTTTTTTTTTTTTTAGTTTTCAGAGCCCCTTATATGGAGAAAACCTCCCTGGTAGTTTCTCTGGCCCATGACTTGAGGTCTCAAACACACACAGGACTCACATGGCTGGAAATAACCCAATCTGTGTGTGGGTGTGTGTGCTGGCCGGTTTCACAATAACAATCTAGCAATGATACTGCCGATAGTTTCCCTAAAAATATGTTTTTAGTCAAAATCAGTGTTAATCTTTCCAATTTTGCAGGCCGAGATGGTGAATGAGGCGCTGCAGACGCAGAGAACGTTTCTTCAGATGGCTTCCACGCACCAGGAACCGGCACAGGTAAATCAGCACAATGTTTTCACACTAAAAATGCAATTAAAAATACAGAGAAACTCTGAAAAAGGGCAGTGATCACTCTGGATGTTAATTAGCAAAGAAATAGTCAAGATTTGTCTGCAGAAATGATCAAAGGGCCAGTTCCAGATATGGGATTCATCAAATCTGTGCTGATTAGTCAATGTGGAAACAACATGATGTTAATAAATCTGTAAATCATGAGTTACTGATAGCTTTAGTAGATTTTGTGTCCTCACCCACAGCATTTTGACAGACCATAAAAGTCATAAACCTTAAAACATATTCTTTTTTTTTTTTTGACAAATAAAGTTCCTATTTATGTTTTTACATCATCTCATTATTTTATTCCAAACTGAGGTATTAAGCAACTCTTGTTTTAAAGAAACTGGATGCACAGTTCAAAATAACGCCACAATTACTCTGCTAACGTCCTGTCAGAAAACCCAAAGTGAGCTCCACCATGATGTTCAGGTGTGAGCAATGAAAAAAAAAAGCCTCCCTGATGAAGAGCACCTGCAGTGTTATGGTGATGTAGCACCTGCAGCACCACACTCTGTTTCACACAACTTCATGCTGCTGCATGCATTCAAAAGCGTGACGATTCCTCCTGATGAGGGCTGAGCAGATCTGTGATTAGATCCTCTCTCAGCTTTTTACTGAAAGCAAAGTCAAACAAAACACCTACAGCAATGCTACCAATGCTGCTGCAAATCCATGAAAGTTGATTCACTGAACTACAGGAAAATATTTCCATTTTCTCTGTAAGCCTCTGTAGGAAACAGCAGCAGTACGGTTCTCCAGAGCAGTATCTCAGTCCTGCGTGAGAGAGAGTCTGAGCCTCCTGTCCTGTGTTCCCCCAGCAGACCAGGCCCATCCAGAGGGATTATTCTGCTCTTTGACCAGGAAAACTGCTAATGCAACACATTCCCGAAATGCCAAACGGCAGAAGAAAAAGAGGGTTGTGACAGAAAGCTGCGTATGAAAGAAGTGATAGTGATATCATCCCTGTGGACTGTGCTGTTTGTGTGCTGTGTGCTGGTGTCAGAGGGTCCACCAGGAAGTGAGTACTTCCAACCTGTCAGGCCATTGGCTAAGAGGGAGAGAAAAAAGCTTTCAGGGAGAGCCGGGAAAGCAAACAAGGAAGTTGTTTGGGTTTCACGAAGAGGGGATGGAAGAGAAAGATGTTAGAGGAGAAATTTATTTAGAGTTTAATTTCAGGCATGTAAAATCTGCCACTAAGTCTTCTTTGACTTTTGAAAGACGCGCCAGCTGTCTCTCTTGATCTTCCTGGTCTTCTTTTATGCCCTCTTTTCTTCAGCTCATGGAAGATGGTTGATTTTGTGTCTGGGAAAACACTACTGTGTTTATTTACTGTCTTTATTAAATCTTGCCATATTAGCTCCTTCCTTTTTGCTTGTTCCTTTATTGTTTTCTCTTTGATTGGTGTCATTTTTCTCCCCTGGTTTGTTACTCCTCTAGTTACAGTAAAGTTCTCTGTATTTACCATTCACCTTCCCTCAGAAGGTTTTCTCCTCTTTACAGCTTTTATCAATCTCCTGATTCCACCCTGCCTGCCTGTTTCTGTTTTCCACTGATAAATCCTCCTGGTTGCTTTGTAATTTTCACCTGTCCCTCAGTAAATATGCTCATCAGTTCTCGTTGTTCCTCCTGTTTTATTACCTGTCTTTGTCCTTGTGATGTTTCAGTTTTTCCTGCCGTTTCACTAACTACTCCTCTGCTTCAATTGACGAGACTTGAAAACTAACATTCAGTGATTCTCTCCAATACATTTGAGTTTAAGCAATAATGTAAAGAATGGCAAAGCTGAGCATAATCCCTGGTAGAGGCGTACTGAAAGACTTCAAGCAGAAAACTGCTGCGAGTGAGATAATAGAAATCCATGTAGCATTTTTCTTCTTTTTCATAATCATGCAGTGCTTTGCATTGTTCTGTCATATAAAATGTCTAAAAAATTAAATGTAGAATTTGTTTAATCAAAAGATGTTGGTGATAAGTTATGCTATTTTAATGAACTTTAAATTTTCAGCAGGATAGGTTAAAAACTGGTGTCCTTTTTATGAAATGGCATATTTTAGCTTGGAGAGATAGAAGTAGCAAAGCTTTCTATGCACAGTCGACATTAAAACTTCCCAAATTCCCTGGGTAAAAATCACAAACCATCCACTCTTACAAATAAAACCTATTCACCATACATTTATTTAGCTGTGGTATCCAGTGCAGCTGTAAAACAGTGATAAATAAATCTGGGCAAAACCCCCTCTACTTTCTTTCACCCTTTCTCTTTCAAACACACGCACACACATTTCACAAAGTTCTGGCCTTTCTCTCCTGCGCTGCGCTGTTGTGCTCTCTGACTTTTTATGGACATGTTCTATATTTGAGTCTGTAGTCAGTGTGAGAGATAGAGAGTCTGAGTGAAACACAGAGAAAGGAAGGCAAAGAAAGTAACGTGACCTCAGGTTGGCCTGTTAACGTGACTGGGCTTGTTTCTACGAGTTGCGGGTCTATGATGTTCACACACAGACAGAGAGTTTACATCCCTCTGATTCTGAGCTAGTGTTTGAATAATAAGATATACAGCTCAGATAATTTGCTTTATAGGCTCACTTTATTTGATAGTATGCATGTCTGCTTATTAACATATTTCTGATATTCTAACAGATATTTATGCTTTGATCTAAACCATTTCACTGTAGCTCAATTTTTAAACTGAGCCTCCATCCCGGTTTAAACTTGTCTGCAGGTTTTCTTTGATCACACTGAAATGAAATTAACTTATAAAACACTTTTCAGAATCACAATCAAAATCAGCTTTATTGTTTGATTGATTGTGTACACGGGCAAGGAATTTGACTTCAAAGTCAAGCACTGACAGCGTACAGATATAAATTATGAATATATGAACTTTAGATGAAATAAAATGGGGATAAATAGGAATTATATACATGTATCTGCAGCCTTTGAAAGAAATAAGAAGGATTGTGAAAGTGAAAATATGCGTATTTTCTTTCACAGCCACTCAGGCTGTTCACTGTGTTAATCAGACAAACAGTCTGACAAAGAAACTGTTCCTGTGGCAGCTGTTTCTTTTGCAAATATCACTTTGTAGCACCAGCCTCAAGATAAAAGTCTGAACAGTTTGTGTCCAGGATGTGTGGGGTCTGCAGAGATTGTAGCTGGCCTTTTCTGACCCTAGCTGATTCTCCCGCATGTGGTGTGGATCTCTGCTGCTCTTTCACAGTTGAAATGTATTTCTGATTAATTATTTTCTCACCTCATACTTGTTAGTTTTTTATCTTGCTAAAATGGAAAAGCCGTGTGCTTGTAGTTTCACCTGATAATTTCCTCCTACTTTCTGTTAAGTATTTTGAATGTCCAAGGGGTGTGAATATCTTTACAAAGTACTATTACGTTATGACACAAGTTGAGCCGCAAATACAGTTTGAAGGAACATGGTTCTGGGAAGGAATTTATAAAGAGAAAAATTTACTCTGGCTTTTTCCACCTCATTTGTTTTTGTTGCTGTGCACTCAGGCATGCAGGAAATTCTTGAAACTTGCACACCGTGGTCAGTTTTTCTTTGATTTCCATCACACAGAAGCTTAAAAGGATACTCTTTTAGTCTTTGGCTGCAGCTTATTAACAGTATATATTTCATACTGCTCTGGTTCAGGGTGGGAGATGTTTGATTGGTAAACTGTAAACACTGGAAGAGCGGGACGCCTTACAAGGCCAGAGGGATCTCCCATTGGAATGTCGGAAAGAAAAGGACTGATGGGGAAAGGTGGATAAGAGCCGGGAGGCACGCTAAGCTGAAGCTAAGATCTGGAAGATCCAGTGGAAAAAATGTCTTATAAAATTAGACCCTGTTCTAAGAGCTGGTTTAGGGTTTACTGAGAGGACGGGCAGTGGAATAAAGCTGAAAATCATCTGAAGCATTTCTGTAAACACTATCAATATAAATAGACTACATGTCATTGTCCTTCTGAATATTTTCTTCCCCTTTTGTTGTTATTCTGTTAATTTCTCAATGTTTGCTTTTGCAGATGGAGCTCCAAGACCTCCTGAAGCCAATTTCCGATCACATCCAGGAGATCCAGAACTTCAGGGAGCGAAACCGAGGCAGCTCGCTCTTCAACCACCTGTCGGCCGTCAGTGAGAGCATTCCCGCCCTGGGCTGGGTGGCAGTGGTACGAAACGAGAATATAATAAAGTAAAATCTGATCAGGACAACTTGAAGTTTAATCACAATATTTTGTGGCACTATTGTCATAATGATAAAAGTGACAATAAGAACTACTTAGTGCAAATAGTTTCTGTAGTTCTTATAGTGCAAAGCTCTGACTGCATGACAGCAATTAAATCTCCATAAATACAAATTTTGTTCTTGAAAAACTTCTTTAGGACATCAGTCATATGTAGAAGTGTGATTTATAACACAAAATTACAAATAGAAAATGCATTTAATCATATTTTCAAATATATTATCATTTATTGATAATTTCATAGAACAAACAACAATCCCAACAATACAGACAGATTGAGAGGTTTTAGACGTCATTAATAAAAATTTATTATGACAACAATAAATCAAAAATTCCTATTGTGATAATAAATCTCTCACAATAAATGATGAACGATCCAATAAATGCCCACACCTACTGATAACTGTTAATCTGGATTTACAAAAATATGAAATAATTGTAAAAGAAAATAAAGTCTAGAGTTGAGACACATTTCAAAAGGCCTTATTTGCAGGGTTTCTGTTTCCCCTCAATAGAAGCTCTTGGAAATGGTCTCAGCATTTACAACTAAATATCATTTTTATCCAGAGGACAGCTGCCTCTCTTTAGAACCTTAAAGGTGACTCTGGTCTGTGTAAGTCGCTGCCATGAAGGGACCTTCCCCAAATTTATCAAAAACATACTGAACCTTGAGATATCAGTGTGAACTTTTCAGCTTTTACCCTCAAATGAAGACAAATCTGCAGTGGAGGCGAGGTGTTTATGTCTCTGACAGGATGAGGAAAGACTTTCTCATGAGAGCGCATCTTTTCTGTTCCTGTCTCAGAGTCAGAAACCAGGTCCGTACGTGAAGGAGATGAACGATGCAGCCACTTTCTACACCAACAGGGTGCTGAAGGACTACAAGGAAACGTAAGTATGCTCCAGAAGTATTGAGCAATGATAGTATTAAAACTACTTTCTGATTAGGACAGGACTTTATTGTGTCCTTTAATATTTTAAAAGGTTGGCGCATAAAGAGCAAGTGATCTTTGATCATCTTTAAATAGGATTTACATAAAAAGAAGGTTGATTTTTTTTTTTGTCAAGTGAACCATTTCTGTGTTGGTTTGTCATTATTATCCCACCAGTAACCCATTCTCAGCTTTGGCAGACACCACCAGTTTTATGTAAAATGTCCCAGTGTTTCAAAGAGTTGATGAATCCCTTCGCTCTAAAAGGTTTTGCCACAGTCTTTGGGGGAGAAACAAATCCACAGGATATGTCCTCGACTGTACCTAATGGGTCAATCTAATATTGTTATGAGGACTTGGTAAACCCAAGATGCCATTCTTTGCTGTAGTTCTCGACCAGTGAGAGTTAGAGGTTGTCTTATTATCTTTATTGCATATTATTGCTGCACATGCTAGCAATAAATGTGAGTCCCTTGTCCAGATTTGTTTGTCACATGAGATGTTTTCTACTTTTTAATCACTTCTCTGACTGTAGATATGGGTAAATTTGGGCAGATAGCTATTTTATTGTAAACATTTTCTGACCTAAGAATGGAATGTTCTTTTTTTTTTCCATTTTTTAAAATGACATTAGACCTATATATCACTTTTAGTAGGTAGGTAGCCAAAGTTAGATGAGTTAATATTTCTATTTTGTGGAATATTCACTTTCTGTAAAAGTGTTTTGTACAAAAGTGTTTTAACAACAATAAAGGGCGACTGTGGCTCTGTGGGACGAGTAGTTGTCTTGTGATTGGAAGGTTGTAGGTTCAATTCTAGCTTCCTTCTGCCCATGTCGATGTGCCCTTGGGCAAGGCACTTAACCCCAAATTGCCTACCGATCTGCGCATCGGTGTATGAGTTTGTGAGTGTGAATGGGTGTAAAGCGCTTTGAGTGGTCAAAAATGATTGGATAAAGCGCTATATAAGTTCTGTCCATTTACCATAAAGCTACTTTCAATGACAATTCATTTCCAGCAATAGTTTCATCTATCTATGAGATCTGGTCCATTCCTAGTTGTTCCCTTTTGGCTTGCTTTTATTCTAATCTTCCTCCTTCTTCCTGTTTTGACTGTCACGTTCGTCTCCTCTGTCCCACGCTCTCTCTGTTCTCCCAGCGACAGACGTCATGTGGACTGGGTACACGCCTACCTGTCAATCTGGACTGAGATGCAGTCCTTCATCAAGCAGCACCACACTACAGGACTGGTGTGGAGCAAAACTGTGAGTCGGATTCTTTTCTAATTACAACAATCTGAATTAATTCTGTTGTCTTTTCCAACATCTGCTGCTAAGCAGAAGAAAATCACTGGTGTGTTATCTCAGCAGTGGTTCTGCTCTGATATTTTTAAACCAGCTAGGTTTTTCTTTTTCTTTTTTTTTCTTTTTTTTTTTGCAAACATTTCCATTTTTAGAGATGAAGCGGCAGGGTTACATAAACCACTGCAGAGAGCATGAATGAATGAATGAATGAACTTCTCCTCAGTGGCTGCACATCACAGGTCTCTGCAGGGCTTTCAAAACACCAGCCACTCCCACACACTCATCTGGTTCTGGAAGTGCCTGCTCAGGAACTCCTCAGTAGATCGCAGAGATTATGATGGCAGGAAAATAAATCTTTTGAATTAGTTTGACCTTTTTCAGGCTCAGTACCTTGTAAATATACTCAAACCTTTTACATTTTCTCACTTTAAAACTACAAACTTTAAGGAATTCTTGCAAATCAGATGCAATATACCAACACACAGTTGGTACATGATTGTCTAAATTTCTTTAAAATAAAAGACAGAAAAGAGTGGCTTTCAAGTGTACTTGCCCCCCTTCGTTCTGGTGTGCCTGAATAAAATTTACTGCAACAAACTTCTTTCTGAAATCACCAAATAAAGAGTCAGACTGTGTAATTTAATATTAGTGAACAAAAAGGCACCAAGGTGCACCCCAGAAACGTGAGAGGTATCATTATGGAGGAGTTTAAAGCTAATGTTATAAAACAACATCCCAAGCTTTAAACATCTCACTTACTGCATCATCTTAAAATGAAAAGAATCTGTTGGACAATCGAGCTGTAGAGTTGTGGACTCTACAAATCTGAAGTTTTTAGAAAAGTGAGAACTGAGCTGATGAGGGCTGATGGGAAGGTGGATGGAGCTAAATGCAGAACAATCCTGGAAGAAAACCTTTCAGAGGCTGCAGTTGAATACATCAAGCCATAGCTGTGCGTTAGAATGGTCCAGTCAAAGTTCAGACCTAAATCCAAGTGAGTAACTGTGGAGAGACTTGAAAACTGCTGTTAAGACCAATCCTATCGTTCTGAATGCAAAGAAGAATATACAAAACATTCAGGCTCTGGATGTGAACAAATGCTAGTGTTACAAGCAACTTGATTAGGATTTACAATATATTAACACAGTGGAGTTAAAAAAACTTGAAATCCTCTTATCATTATCTTCCATTTTACAACTAATCACATTAACAATGTGTGGTAAACAAAGTAGAGGATTTAGCGTTGTTCCCTCCCTCTCATACTGAGGCAGAGACAGACTTTCAATGGTTTTTATATATTAAATGTTGAAAACCTACTTTTGCTCTCTGCCAGGGAGAGAGCGGCAACGAATGTGATCATGTGATCTCAAAACATGGCTAATCGATCGGCGAAAGCATGCAAGTATCGGCCAATGCCGATACGAGAAAAAAAAAGTTGGCAAATATCGGCCCAAAATATCAGCCAGTCGATGTATCATCAACTTCTAATTTGAAACAACCTATTTTGTTGAGGTTTTAAGATCTGTCTCCAGATTTTACAAATCTCTCCAATATGATGAAACTTTAGTCCAAGAAATTTCTTATGGCGCCTAATAAAACCACATTGTGCCTTTATTCTGCATGCATTTCTCTCTGGGCTAAGCAGCCTCAATAAACCCAGGTGCATCGCTGAGCTTTAGGGACAGCTGTGTCTCCATGCTTGCGCTAAAAATCATATTCTGCTACTTTAATGTGAGGATAAATATCTGTCTGACGCTGAACAACTGTGACCACATGTGCTTTCTGTACGCGGAAACCTGAGAGCCTGCAGAGGCTGTTTGTGTCAGCTGCTGCTCCTGCTGTCAGACGACAGAGCTGGTGTGTGTGCGTGCACAAGCAGGGGAGTGTGCTGCTCTAACAGGTGGTCCTCAGGGTTTAGTTGAATGGAGGATTTCTTCACAGAGGAACCTCGACAAAAGGGGCCTGTGTGCATTCGCTGCCTGTGCCGTAACCTAAACTGCAGGGCTGCTTGCTGTTCGGCACAGCTGCCGTCTGCCGCTCATTTACGGGTTTAGTGACAGCACCATTCTCTCACATACAGACACATGTACGTACGGTCCGGCCGCAGCACAACAGGGCAAAGAAAAAGAGCCGGAGTTGGGGCTTAAAGTCTGAAATAAAAATCCACAGCAGCAAACTGTTCCAGCAAGTTAGTGTGTCTGTCAGTGACACACTTTTTACAACTTGAGTCAGTGAGCTGCCAAATATTTGTTCCAGCTGTCCTCTGTGGACTTACTGATAACCAGGCTCTGGCCTGCCGTCTGTGTTAACTGTGTAGCATGAGATAATTTAAGCCAGAAAGACTTTACCTTTTTTCTCTCTGGTTCTATAGATCTCTCAATAAGTTTATTGCTATGATTTAATGACTGGGTCTTTAATATGACAGAAAATAGTAAAGGCAGACCTCAGAGCTTCTTAATGTTTTGTTTGTCCCTTTGTATTGGTATTTGGATCGCTTTTGTATTCTGATTATATTTTGGTTTTGCCACTCAGTCATCCGTACGTGTTTGTACTTTGTGTCGATACTTTTAGCTCTTTCTTTTAAACACCTTGTGTTTTGCTTTTTATTACTTTACTGTTTATATTTATCCTTTTGTTTTCAGTGCTCATTTGCCCTTTTTCATTAGTCATTTTTCTTCAGCTTCCATGCATTCTGTTAATTGTACTCACCCTGTGAATAATCACCTCCACTGCAGTTATGAGTCAGTCTGTATTCTTTACATCCTGCCAGATCATTCCAAAGTACGTTTTTCATGTCATATATTTTTTTCACCTCTATCTTATGATTTCTGTTTCTCAGATTTTTCCCCTTTCGTGTCTCAGTTTTTCACTAGTTAGTTTGGGATTATTTTTGTTTTTTGCTCATTGACCACCTCTTTTACTCTTCAATTCTTTTTTCCTGGCCTAATAAATTTAGGCCAGATTTATTTGGTTGAATTGTTGAGTTTGAATTGTGCAATATTTTGTCACTCAGCTTTAAATTTTTCAGTTGAAAACCGTGTCATTTGGGAGATAAAAAGTTATGATGAAGTATTTGTCCCATCAAGAACTCTACTCTTAGTTTGAATTCATCCATATTGGAGAGGAAAGAACAGGCGATTTTAGGTTTTACCTCTCTGACGATTTACAGCTTCAATTTAGTGCTGAAAAGTCAGTGTCGGTATTTCCTGTACAACACTCCCTCATATGGACAATTTGAATACTACAGCTGCTGATTCTAAAACATGTTACAGCTTTAAGTTTTCCTTAACCACAATGCAGTTCATTTCTTTTCTTCACACAGGGTCCCATTGCTCCTGTGTCTCTCTTAGACTCGTCTCCGCCGCCCAGTGCTCCCTGTCCGCCGCCTCCCCCTCCTCCTCCTCCTGGCCCTCCTCCAGTCTTCACTGATGATGACTCTAAGCCTCAGACAGGCAGTGCAACACCTGAGCACTCAGCTTTGTTTGCCCAGCTCAACCAGGGCATGGACATCACTAAAGGTAAACCCAATACTGGCCTCAACTGACCAAAGATGATCATTCAAAATCAGGCGTTTGATTTTTGTTCCAGTCTTTACTTGTTGGAAAATGTATTCTTTGTGTCACATTCATTATTCTGCACAGTGGTTCTTTCAAGGCTGTAGCTTGACACTATACTTTTTTTTGTCACCGCTTTTCCTTCCACTAAACGTTCTATCAACATCCTTTCATGTTGCACTCTGTAAACAACCAAACTCCTTAGTAAAACCCTTGTTAGATTGTCCTCCATAGGGAGAGTGTCAATGAATGTCTGCTGGACACATTTCTGTAAGCTTAATATAACTATTTGGAGACATATTTTTTTGAGAAACGTATTAGCAAAAATAAAAATTAATCTATACACAAGTTTTGCTTTTTAAATTAAATGACTGGTGTAAATTGAACATTTGATTTACTGAAATCTATTTGTACACGTCTAGGTCTGAAGCACGTCTCAGATGAGCAGAAGACTCATAAGAACCCCAACCTTCGTTCTCAAGCATCACCGACTAAAACCAAAGATCCCCAGCATGCGAACGCTCCCAAAGCAGCAGCCCAGAAAAGACCCCCTCTGCTGGAGCTGGAGGGGAAAAAGTGGAGGGTGGTACGCAAAACTTACTGATATTAACCCCCTTTACCGTGATTCATCATGTTCTCATGCGCACGCCTTGTCTCGTTTGTTGAAGGAAAACTTTGAGCAGAAACACGACTTAGTGATTGAGGAGACAGAGTTGAAACAGGTGGTGTACGTCTTTGGCTGCAACAACTCCACCCTGCAGGTCAAAGGCAAAATTAACTCCATCATCGTAGGTGAGCTGCCGAGACACAGAGCTGTAATTATACACTCCTTCTAAAAATGTTTCTAAGCTTGGTTTGTTTGGTCTTTCCCCAGATAACTGTAAAAAGCTCGGTCTGGTTTTTGAGAATGCTGTTGGGATCGTAGAGATCATCAACTCTAGAAGCATTCAGCTACAGGTTAGCGAACATATGTATAATCTGAACAGTGGCTCCTCAGATGATATCTGGCCAATTATCACCTTTAAATATAGCCAGTTTAGCCCTGTCCTCCTAATCCTTGTTACTATATGAACCAAAAGAGACATAATTGGATAAATACCTAAATAAATGTGAAAAAAAGTAAAATTCTAAATGTGTGCATGTCTTAAAATACTGCCTAAATATCTCAATAACAAGTATAAATTTAATTTAAACAAACATACTTTTTTGTATTTAATCATTTTTATTTTTAAGTCCTTTATTGGTATCTTTCGTTACCAATAAATGAATAGATTTAAGACTGGTATAGCTAAAGGTGATTTATCTAGAGTTGACTTACTATCCAGCTGAACCAATCAGATTTTAATTATTTTTAGTATTTTGTTTTGAGTATTTCACCTCAGAACAAAACAATTTTAACAAACATTTATTTTCAGATAATTAAATTTTTTTTATTGAGTTGTACATTTAAGTATAATTTTTTTTATTTGATAAGTTATTGATATTTAAATAATTATGGAAACATTTATTTATTCAACATTCCCATTTCCGGTTTTATTTAAACTATGGCGCACATAAATTAACAAATGCCTTGTTTATTCATTCATGATATTGTGGTGTTTTGGGCCATCAAAAATGTGCCAAAAGTAATACTTGCACTGTACAGCGGATAGTTTTTCAAGATGTTAAAACAAGCCAGTGACCTGCTAGATGATTTTATTCCCTCCTCTCTGCAGGTGTTGGGAATTGTTCCTACTATTTCTATCAACAAGACCGAGGGCTGCCAGGTCTACCTGAGCAAAGCCGCTCTGAACTGCGACATTGTCAGTGCCAAGAGCTCTGAGATGAACATCCTGATCCCAGTGGGAGACGATGACTATGTGAGTGAGAAAGCAGGAGGAAGGTCCCACACTCAGAGATAAGCATATCAGTTTGTGTGGACATTATGTTTTCCTGGTGAAGTCAGCGGGATCTTTGTGATTTGCTTTCTTCGCAGAGGGAGTTTCCCGTTCCGGAGCAGTTCAAGACCGTTTGGGACGGCTCCAAGCTGGTGACAGAACCCACTGAGATTGCAGGATGAGATTCATGTCAGGAATCCCTTTTAAATGCATTCACACCCCTTTGAACGTTTTCACCTTTTGTAACGTTACAAACACAACCTTCATTGTATTTCATTAGGGTTTAATGTGGCAGACCAACAAAAAGTAGTGTGTAATGAGACTTGTATAAATGTTCACAAATACACTCTATATGCAGGATGCTTGTGTATCCAGTAACCTTTCACTCCAATACCATTAAATAAAATTTAGTGCAAATAATTGTGTTTATAACTCATCTAACTTGTAAATAAAGTTTATCTGTGTGTCATAGAAACTCGGTATAAAGTCCAGACAGTTCAAAGAGCATCGTGAAGGCAAATGAGGACAACTGACCAGTCACTGATAAGGTTTTGGAATAGTTTTATGGTAGGTCTGAAACATGGTGGTGGCCGCATCATGGTGTGGGGATGATTCTCTCTGGCAGGGACAGATAAGAGTTTATAGAAAGATGAATAAAGCTAAATGGCGGAAGTTCACTTTTCTGCAGAATAACAATGCTAAACCTACAACAAGTTTTTTTTTTTAAATTGTTCCCATTAATTTTATTTTTTGTTTAAATAAAGAGTAATGCGTATTAAGTATGACATAAAAGAAAGAAGGTAAGATTAAATAAGTTTATACTTCTCCTTTATACTCCTTTTCAAACAAATAGCTCTCAAAAATGCATTTGAACTGTGAATGAGAATATATTTGAAATAAATAAACAAACATCCATTTCTACAGTTTAATGGTTTATGTGTTAAAATGGCACAGTCAAAGTCCAGACCCAATCTAGTTGAGAATTTCTGGCAATATTTGAACACTGTTGTTGGCGCATGCTCAAAATGTGGTGGTAGAGACTCACACCAGAAGACTGGCAGATGAAACATTTTTAAATGTTAACTTAAAACAGAACGGTAAAACATGCATCATTATGCATTTGTTTGTGTGCTGGTCTCTCACAAAACCCTAATGAAATATATTAAAACTTCTTGGTATCCACAGTGGTGCAGTTGGTAGAATTGTTGCCGTGCAGCAAGAAGGTTCTGGGTTCAATTCCCAGCCCAGGATCTTTCTGCGTGGAGTTTGCATGTTCTCCCTGTGCATGCATAGGTTCTCTCTGGGTACTCTGGCTTCCTCCCATGGTCCAAAAACATGACTGTCAGGTTGATTGGCCTCTCCAAATTGTCCCTAGGTGTGAGTGTGTGTGTGTGCATGGTTGTTCGTCCTGTTTGTCTCTGTGTTGCCCTGCGACAGACTGGTGACCTGTCCAGGGTCACCCGGAACGTGGCTGGAGGTAGGCACCAGCACCTCCAGACCCCACTAAGGGACAAGGGTGAACAGAAAATGGATGGATGGATGGTATCCACAAAATTTGGAAGAGGTATGAATACTTTAGCAGGGTGCAAGATACAAAAGGGATGTAATAAATAGTGACTGTCAGGTTAACCTCTATGAGTGTATTTGTGACTTTATAATTAGTTTTTTTGGCACTTTTCAGCTGTTAAATCTCCTCACCCCCACAGGTTGATCAGATTACACTGAAACAAACCTAGAACATGTCTGTGCCATAGCAATAAAGGCATTTATATGAAACCATGTAGCTACTGAAAATTACATCTTTAAATATAAAACTAATATTTTATACTTTCTCTGTTCTGGATTGATTGTTTTTGCCTTTATAGCTTCTGTAACCAGTAAAAGAATTGAGCTCAGATGGATGTAATACACTCAGAAGTGCTGCTTTGCATTACAAATATGTAATTTATCTGTAGCATAATTTAGCACTCGTTATGTCTTTGTACATCACTTTAATTTGTAATACAATTAAGCACAGAGCACTAGCATAAGACAGAAAGAAATATACATGAAATTAACGTTTAATTTACAATACATTTATGTAATGCTTGTCATTTTTCAAATAAAGAAAATATCTCTCAGGTCTGACTTGCAAGAATGTTCTCTACTAGAAGAATAAATTCAGATGTGAAAAAAATCCTGGTGAAAACTAAAGCAATAATAATTGCTCAATTAAACTTCTAGATTTGGACACAGAGGCGCTGGTTAGTGTTTGATCACCATGTTTCCCTGAGAGTCTTGGGTAAAGAGCATTTCATCGTCTTCATCCTCCTCCTCCTCCTCCACAGGTTTGTAACTTCTCCCCAATCCAGGGCTCAGGTTACTCTGATCCTTGAGTGGGCTCCTGGTCTGGAGGCCTCGATGTGCCATCACCCTGAAGCCCTCTGAGTCCTGAGTGAACAACTTGGCCAAACTGTCCTCGTCTGCTTCCTTGCATTTCTGCTGTTTCTTAAGAGGAGAGCTTCTTGCATTTCTCCACAATGAATCAAAATGCGATTCTTTTACAAGACTGCTCCCCGAGTGATCGGTTTGTTTTTGTGGTGAAGCATTTTTCACCTCTGCCCACTTATGATTTGACAGAGTTCCAAGATGAGATAAAGAAATATATTTACTTGGAGACTTAGAGGAGATTACTCTGCTATTTTCTTTCCCGTTTTTTAAATGAGAACAGTTTTCAGCAGGTTTCTGAGTTGATGTCTTTCCCTCCATATCTTTTAGATTTCCGAAGCTCTCTGAATTCTGAATATTGTTTATAAAATTTGAGTTTGAGCTGCTGAAGTCCTCAGAGTCCCCTCTAAAGGTGAACATAGGGTCCTGACTCCATGGCTGCGGAGCGATTTGACTGTCATTATCCAGAAGTGAGGGCTCAAGGAGCCTCCGCTTGCACTGAGGGGGTTGACACTCTGCAGATTTAGCATCTAGTGAAGCTGAGCAGTGGGTTCTTTCATTGTGCCATGTAGTTGTGTTAGTCTCTGCCACATTTTCTTTTTCCAAATTATAATCCATACCGGCATCAGACTCCAAATCCAAGTTTTCAGAACAATTTTCACGTGCTCGTTTTTTCACAGATGAAACAGTTGCGGATCTGGTTGTGGTGGACGGCGACGAGGGCAGCCCCGGATCCAGGCTTGGTGCTTCAAGGGAAGACAACTTGTGGAGAACTTTTGGAAGAAATCAGTTTAAATATAAGTTAATCTAGTTATCACATGGCAGCCTTATTATCTTTATACTGAATTCTCCACAGGGTTCCCACCACATTCATCATTAGCAACACAAATTTCTAGAATAATTTGGCCTTTTTGGACAATTCTTAAAGTAAAAATTAAAGTTCTCTGACATTATGATAGATTTTTCAACCAAAGTAGATCTATAAGGAAGGATGGAAAGACTGATGGACAAACTGCATGATGGTTAAATAGATAAATTAAACATTAGGACAACTAAAGAGAAACGGATACTTGCTTAGTATGTTGTCGTTTTCATTATTCATAATATTTGAACTTAGAAGATAATTAATTCAAAATGCATCCTTTTCCAGACTCTTTAAACTGCAGAAACCGTGTGATATGTAAAAAACAAAATATTCCAAATATTCTAGCTTTGAACATTTCTTTTCTTCAGTCATTGGAAACACCATCAAATCTCACAAGTCTCAACAATTTTCAATACTTTATAAATGCAAACACTATCCATGTAAAAAGATTTAGGAAGCTACTGGCTGCTTACCTCTATGTTTAGATGCAAAAAAAGCAGCTATGGAACTCTGTTTAGTTTTTGGCATCTCCATTTTAGTCTGAGTGAAGTTGAGCGCTACAGCCAAACTGTACCCTCCACCTTTAGCCAAGGGATTCAACAGTTTAGAGACAGGACGGGCATGGCGTTTCTGGGAAATAAAAAAAGAGTTCAAAATGAAAAATAAAAATAACAGTAAATAAAGATCATAAGGTAACAATTCCATTTGTGTTTTAAACTCCAATAATCACCTTTTTAGCCTTTTCTTTCAGCTGCACCGTGTCCAACCAAATTCCACATTCTTCCTGAGCAGAGCGCTGCAGTGCTGCCTTAGAGTTTTTCATAATGGAAGATGATCTGAAAAACATTATAAAAGGGTTTACATTTATCCTTCAAAGGCATATCAATATATGTTGTTGCTCCATATACTTTCATCAATAAAAATACAATTATTTTATTATGATTTTTAATAATAATCATGATAAACATACATAAAATGTAGACCTGATAGCATGCTATCATAAATAAAGAAACACTAGACAGATATTAAAAAAGGGTAACATTTTGGGATCATAAAAACAATTTTAAAAACGTTTAGACTGTAGACAAAAAGTAAAACACATTGGATTAGCTTATAATATAGCCACTCTAAAGTCATACCAACAAAAAAGGTAGAAAACATAATAAAATAACATTTTAAGGCATTAAGAAACCATTAAAAATGTAACAGAATAAACAATAACACTTCAGATTAGAAGATGAAATAAATGTAAAGAATAGGGCAGAATTACTGCCATTCAAACGACTGGCTAAAATTCTGTTTCAAAAGAAACCTGGTAAAAATAAATGGTAAAAATAAAAATTAAAGCTTAAAACTGGGATATTTGTGTTGTGAATAGCCCATTTAAACATGAAATGCGATAATTGTTTAGAATTGTCTCAAAAGTTCATATTCAAGACTGTGACGTAAAGTTGAAGCTAAATATTTTTCTGGTTTTTCATCAACTGCAAAATTAGGGACTACTCCAAAGTTGGACACAATAAACTGAACTCCGGTCATCTCCCTCGCGTTATTAAGTCGTGGCCAAGATTTTTCTTTTTTTCTTTGACGTGACCAGACGGGCTCAGTACTTACCAACCTTGACGATGAAAACACATTAACACATTACGGCTTTTTTTAAGAAAAGGCTTTTCCTTTCACTCACTTCAGTTTGAGTCTGCCGCCTTAACAATGGGCTGTCCGTTTCGTTTGCCTGTTTAGAAACAAGGGTTGGTTAAAACTCAACATGCGTGTTTACGTCACATAAATCTTAACGATATTAAATCTAATGGAATTACACTAAATACCAGCAGTTTTTTAATTTTTTTTTTTTAGAAAACATACCTACTTTTGGAGATTATTTTCAGAGGCGTAATGGGCACCTATTATTTTGACGTATGTTGGTCCTGGTCTAAGGGTGTGTTTACATCTGTGTCACATCATTTTATCGAACGGGTAAGTGGAAAATGTCATCTAGTTTTTAACTTTGTAACATTTTAGTTGACGTATTGATAGGTACAATAGAGTTATAATGTATAGTAATGTGGTACGTGATCTTTACGTGTCGTTTATCGGTTAAAAATACATAAATATCGGAGCTCAGTCTCACAAAAGCATTAAGGAAGTGCTAACAAGTTAGCTTCGACTGTTTCGATATTTGACTTTATTTAGTTTTATACACCTAAATAACAAACTTTTAGTTTATAATCGACTTTTTTTAAAAGAATACATTAATGTGGTTGTTATTTCTTCCAGGTAATGTCAGTGTCTTGCCAAAATATTGTACATTTCCACTGTTATTAACCAGGCCAAGGTTCGAAGATCAAATCGTGAAGTTATTAATGTCATGTCATGACAACAATGTTCATTAGTTCTGTTAATAACAGAAAACCACATATTTCGTAGACTCAGAATAGAGATGGTTGGTAAAGATATAAGACAAAAGAACTTTTTATGCTGCAAATTCCTGCCAATGTTAAAAAACACGATCGGATTGGATTCATTTCCAGTTGTCCAGACACAAATTAATTTCTATTCGTAGGAAGGCGATGGTGAGGTAAGGTAGCCTAGGTCTATAAATACTTATTCCTATGGCAGAACGAAGAACAATTTATTTTAGTTTTATTTTTAGGGCTTAAAACAAAGAACGTTGTAGAAAAAGAGAATTGATTGTTTTTGGTATACAGTTATATTTAAACTATAACAAATAATTTTCAGACCAACATCTGAAACATCAGCATCATGTTCCACGGGATAGCAGGCAGTGGAGGAGTAGGGGCAGGTAAGATTAATCCGAAGTGCATCTTTTATGAATTCAGCAGGACCTCTGAAGTGTCACTCATTGCATTGTCATCTCTGGTATTTTACTTAATTTCATCAATTTTCTCCACACAGCTCCGGCTAACAAACCTGAGTTGTATGAGGTAAATGTTGTTTTATATATTGCTGTGTAAACTTTAAAGAAAAAACTTGAAAGTCCTCGTGCTTTAAAAAATTGTACTTAAATTTTTCCGTTTGTATTGAATATTTTAACTTCTTACGTTGCAGGAGGTCAAACTGTACAAAAATGCACGGGAAAGAGAAAAGTAAGTTTTGCATTGACTCAATGTGCTTAAAGATGAGCTGAACTGGTCATTGCTATAACATTTGATTCATCTCGTTTCTTAAGGTACGACAACATGGCCGAGTTGTTTGCTGTTGTAAAGACCTTGCAGGCATTGGAGAAGGCTTACATCAAAGACTGCGTATCCCCCAGCGAGTAAGTTCCACTTCAGCTTAACACGTAGCCTTTAAATATGAATGTATGCGTCGTTGTCACTGATCTGGAGGAAATTGTATTTTTAGGTACACTGCTTCCTGCTCCAGACTCTTGGTTCAGTATAAAGCTGCTTTCAAACAGGTGCAAGGCTCTGACGTGGGCTCCATCGATGAATTCTGCAGGAAATACAGAGTGCGTAAACATCAGAGCTATTTAACTAATTTCTAACTGTTGCTTTGTGGTAATTTTTCCCACTTTGATGTTTCTGTTATTTTGTCCTTTAGCTTGACTGCCCACTTGCAATGGAGAGGATTAAGGAAGATCGACCGATTACCATCAAAGACGATAAGGGCAACCTGAACCGTTGCATTGCAGATATAGTTTCTGTATGTCCTTTCTCTCAACCACTGTATCAAACACAAAATTTATATCTAGCTATTTTGAAGTGAGAGTGGAGATTACCATTACTATTCCCTTGCAACTCCACCATTGGTCACATGAGCTACTGGCAGAATATCGGAAACTAGAAAGAACTATCAATGGCAAACTTAACACATCCTTAACATTGTCTTATCTCCCACCATCTGTGAACCTTAGCTCTTCATTACTGTTATGGACAAGCTGAGACTGGAGATCAGAGCCATGGATGAGGTGATTCTGACTTTACGCACATATTAAGCCTGCAATCTGCAGAAAGTTAAAAAGTGGATGTTTTCTCATGGTGATTACTTCTCATGACTACAGATCCAACCAGACCTGAGAGAGCTGATGGAAACCATGAACAGGATGAGCAACATGCCTCCAGACTCTGAGGCAAAGGACAAAGTGAATCTCTGGTGAGTTGCAGGGAGCAGCCTTTATTCCAATACTTTTAAGAGACTCCAGGGTCAGTTTAGTACCAAATGTTTTGTTACTTTTTTATGTTGCTGGTTAGAGGTATAGATAGGTAGGCACAATCTGGACAGAGTTGGCTGTTCTAACTGGACAATGATTTTAAACACACATCAAAGATATTTTTTATTTATTGAAATTGTTTGATGTGTAATCAGTCATTTCTGGGAAAAGAGTGATTTAAATAAGCTGCACATACAAGTATGCAAACCTCCAAATGGATGTAATTGCATAAAATTAGTGGATATTTATGTTTCCTTTACGTATAACAAGGTTAGAGTTTAAATAGCAGAAGCACAGCGTATTGTCATCTCTCACGGGGCTTCTCCTACAGGTTGACCACCCTTAGCGGCATGTCTGCCTCAGATGAGCTGGATGATAACCAGGTTCGCCAGATGCTCTTCGATCTGGAATCAGCCTACAACGCCTTCAACCGCTTCCTCCACTCTTCCTAAAGCTTCTTTCTAACATAGATCTTAACTTTTGGAACTCTGGTTAAGTTAAAAAATAAAACACAACTTTTCCCTGCTTGTTCTGGCACTGAGTGAACTTATATCTGAACAATTTTTCAATCACTCTCTTGCCAGTTTCTGTAAGTCTAGTTTCTGTTATTTTATTAGGTTTGGTGCAGTTTACATTCCACTGCCTTGTAATATCCCCTGTTTCTGGTACATCATGCTGCCTACTGCCTTCTGCCTCTTTTTGGCTCTTTGTGTTTGGCCATGTCAGGGCAGTTTACAAGTTTGGCAAAGCATTAAGAAAGAATTGTTTCTGAGAATAGTTCAGCAGCCGAAGTCCATGCATTACTTTAAAAGTATCCTGTATGTGTTTTAAAGCCTTTGGGTTTGTTCTGTTTGTCATGTTTCATCTCATATTGATTCTTTCTGTGTGTGGGTCCTCTAAAAGCATTTGTAGACAAAAAAGAGCAGTCTTAGGCTGCTGTTCTTATATTTTATCACTTCTCAGCAAAAAAACTGATTAAATTGTATCTGGTGATTTTTTTAACTTCTCATCTATTTAACTATAACATTGATGCTTAGTGGGAAGGATTTATTTTGACATATTTTTCTCATCCTGTAACATGTCTAATCCATTTTTTTTAGAAGGGAGAGTTAGAGGTAAAATTTATGGAGAAAAACTCATGATGCTGGCTAAATATGTTTCAGCCTTGAATCACCATCAAGGAGGATATATTTATTAAAATGTATCATTGTATATAGTAGTGTTGATTTTTAAATCAAAGCATGTAACACCTTTATAGAAATAAAGTTAAAAAAAATCTCATCTGTTTTTTGGTGTGTCAATGTTGAGAGGTCAGTGAGGATATTTTCAAAGTAAATTTTGGAAAACCGCAGTGAAAAGAAAAGTTGTCTTAGCCAGTGCTGCTAAGATGGAATAACTAAATGCATCTAAAATGATTACATGTGCATATGCATGTTTGATACAGCATGCATCTGACCTCCCTTGTTCTGGGTGCTATGAATAATGAATATTCTCCAAGCAACTTCAGTTACTCTGCATAGTTCTGACCAGACATGGTTGAGGTCAATTAAATACGTTGCTTTCATGGAGTAGACCAGACTTGTGGGGATACTTAGCAGAGAGCTTTGGCATGGCCTTCCAAATTACGTGTATTTTTGGGGGGAATTATTTTCTGATAAGAATATACAGTTGTGTCAAAGTTTTAACTACCTGACCCAAATTGTCTCTCTCAGATGGAAGGGAAACATTGGATGTTGTGTAAGTTTTTCAAAGACAACAAAGAAAATAACAGCCGGGAAGCTGCAGAATCACAACTGTTGCTGTTCACAATGAAGCTGGTCTTGCACAACTGTGGACTGAGAGGGTTTCAACACAGAAGAAAACTGCTGCTCCAGAACTGGCCTGTCAGTGTCAATTGAAATCTGTAAATTTCAGGAAAAGTCAGATATTTGCTCAAGGAAGAAAAAAAATTTTTTTTAAGTAGATGAGAAAAATGTGTCACAACAATAAGTGTATGAAGCTTTGAAAACTGCCAACTGTGCTAGTCCAGTATTACTTCAGACTTAAAGATCAGACAGAGGATTCGTTTTCAGCAATCTTTGATATTTATTCCCACACAAACCTCTCACTGTTGAACATCTTGATAGTTTTACTTTGGTTGTGGTTGAAATAATGAAGATCCGCATAGAAAGTTTTGAAATTAACTAGATTTTTGTTGTATAACTATTCCACACACTTAATAACTGTGATTTAATAAATCTTAAAAACTTCCAAATTGATCAAAGTCATACCTATTGTGAATATAAAAAGTAGACTTTACTTCTGCACTTTTAGCACTGTAAAAAAAAACAAAAAAAACTATGCTGCGGCTCCTTTAAGAACCAGTCGCGTTTTTGTTACTATAACAACGAGTAGCCACAAACCCACGTAAAGGAACAAGAACCGTGAGGTGCGTCAAACATTAGGTAGGAGCGGGGGTTAACACTGAAATTGTGCAGATTTCAGTACCAAAGAGAGACTTTTTCAGTCGCTAAAAGAAAATGGAAGCTAACATTTTTCCTGACAAGCATCAACTGAAGTTGTGAAAAGCGGCGTCTGAGCGTGGTGGTCGCTAGAGAGTTGCCAGGTAATCCCACCGTAGTTCTCCACTGTTGCATTAATAACATATTATCTACGAAACGGGTGAATGTTGCACATTTGACTGGACAGGCTGCCCTCTAAACCTTTCCGCACCTGTTTTTGGTTCATTGCCCGCAGGAATAATCCAGGAGAGTGATGATGGTTTCTATGTGAAGCACTGGCTCAGATGGACAAACAAAAAATGAGCAAAAAGTATGAGTCAGTAAAAGTGTCAGAAGTGGAGGAGCACATTTTTCTCAAATATGAAATCAGGAAGAGAATCGGAAAAGGGGTAAGAATGTTTTATAATTATCTTAATTATGATTTGTTTTATTGACTCATTGCATGGCCCAATGATCTCCAACAACAAAGGGAATGTATAAGATTAAGGGAAACTTTCCTTTTAAATAAATTGTTTTCAGCTTTCCTGTGCAATCACGTTGAAAAAATTCCTCAGATTCTCTAGACTTAAGGTCCTCAATTAACACCAGTGTTGCAAGAAAGTGGTTTATTTTCTTTCCTAGCAGATCAGCTGATGTTAGATCAGCAGGTCCAGCCCTTTTGTTTTCCGTACTTGTGGCAGACACAGAAACTCTAACTGACTGCTTTCTTGCCATTCTCATTTCACAGAGGTTTGCAAATTGATGCTCTCGTTTTAGACAGCCTGGTGGTAAATGCTGTGTGAACCTGCCAGCTCCATAAACTAGTAGAGACTATGACTCATGCTCCCCAGCTGTTCAACTTGTTTGCATATGACCTGTGGCGCTGTGGCTGTGAGGGATCAGACCAAAGGGCAGTTAGAAACACTCTAAGTAGATTTAAAGAAGTATACATGATTTTTTTCTAATGCAAAAAAACTACCGTTATACATCACTATTTGAGCCTAAGCTCGTCATGCACAAACAGCCTCCAGTGTTGTGTGAATCTGATCCACTGGCCTTGGTACAATAACAGTGTATTCTGATGCCCTGCCTGTGTTATGCTTGACCTCCTGTTTCTCTGGGCTCAGAACATTTGCCTTGCTTTCAACAACACTGGTATCAGGAGTGTATTTTATGAAAGGCTATATACATATATATTTTAAATATATCAAATAGGAATTGAATGCAAAGGCAGTCAATTCCTTGGAGGGTGTTTGGATCCTGTCATATTTTACCTCCATATTTCAATGTATTTGTTGAATGTGGTGCATAATTGTGAAGTATAAGGAAATAATTAATTGCTTTCAGCATTTTTTACTCATGAATTTATTTGAAGTGTTTCCTTGTGCTAGTATTTTTGTAGAACTGCCTTTTGCAGCAATTACAGTTGCATGTCTGTTGGGAAATGTCTGTGGCATCTTTGCAAAAAGGGAGAGATTATTTTGACCTTTATTCTTTGCGAAATAGCTTCAGCTCAGCCAAATTTGATGGGAAAGATCTGTGATCAATAATTTTTTGTGACAGGTTCTTTGCTTATTTTAGGTCTAAGCTTTGACTGGGCCATTCAAATACATGCGTGCATTTTGATTTAATCCATATTTAAAGCTGTTATGCTGCTAAAAGGTGAACCTCCCAGTGTTGGGTCTTTTGCAGCCTCTGACATGTTTTCTTCCTAGAGTGTCCTGTTTGCTCCATTTATCTTTCCATCAACTCTGACAAGTATTTCCATATGATTATGCTGTCTCTAGTGTGTTTCATTGTAGGGGTGATATTTTCAGAGTCATGTGGAATGGAGTGGTATTTAAAAAAAAACAACAACATATTTACAAGGCTTACTTTTGCAGTCTATGCATAATAGTTCTCCTGTCAGTAGATTCTCCCACCTTGGTCTTTCTGATTCTGATTGCACACAATCTCTGAGGCCCTCACATGTGATGAAACAATTATAGGCATTTTTAAGGGAGCCAAAATTAAAGGGACTGAATATAAATGTATAGACCTAAAAATTTTGATTTGATTAAAAAACAAAATCAAAAAATATTGTTTGTACTTTCTTCCATTTCACAATTATAAACTACTTTACATTGGTAGGACTTGCAGTAACACACATAATTAATATATCAAGCACAGATGTAAGTACTGAAATACTAAGGTGTGTTTTTATGCAAAACCTCTCATTAAAGTACCAGCTTTGATAAAACAGGACATAATAAAAACAACTCCCTAAATAATTAGACATTTCCAGAACGATGCAATATGACATAAAGATCCAAGCAACTAAAAAGACATTAAAGACCATCATAGAGGGGAACAGAGAGTGAAAAAGTCTAAAACTAACTAAATCAAGAACCATCAAAAACTAACAAAAAACTAAAAGATATTTTGTTTCTCTTTCAGTCTTATTGCATTGTGTAGCAAAGCATGGGGGACCTTTGACATGTCTGGTGTCCAGGGGCCTGTTAACTAATCCATCCTTTGCTTTATGTCCTGGAAAGTTGATCTTTTCCAGTGGAAGATAACCACTAGAGCATAAGATGTACCTTAAAGATCTGTAATGCATCCAACTGAATTGAGATTTTTTAATTCAAAATAAAAACACATCTGGTGTTGTTTTCCCATTTTTTGCACATTTTGTTGTTGAATTCTTTACATTTATATCAAATGTCCTTTGTTGCCAGTACAAAAAGGCTTTTTAAACTCATAAGTGGAGGAGTAAGAACCAGTTTGACAAAGTGTTCTTCCGGTTTTAGGCCTACGGCATTGTATGGAAGGCAGTCGACCGACAGACGGGGGAGACTGTGGCAGTGAAAAAAATCTTTGATGCTTTCAGAAACCGGACAGATGCGCAGGTGAGTAAAACAGTTTTTCATTGTAAATGTAAGTGATCATAAGATGATCATAAAGCACTCTTGCTACTCTTGCATATTTTAATTCAAATACACCAGTAAACATAGAAATAATATAATGATACTAATGCTATGATATTATTATGTGATATAAGTAAGACTTCCAGGACTGTTGTCTGTCTCAGACTAGAGCTTCTGCTCTGCAATACAGCCTCTCTGTATAAACGTCCTTCACCTTCAGGGAAGACAGCTAATTATTAATTAGAGCAGGAGGATTGTGTTTGCCTAGTTCATTGCATCATCTTGCCTGTAAAGTTCATGTCATGAATGCAGTTTTCTTTCCTTTTCTGGTTTTACAGCGGACATTCAGAGAAATCATGTTCCTTCAGGTAACAATCATATTGACATTTGCAGGAAATATTGTCTAAAATATATTCAGACGTGTGTCTGATACGTCGCCAGTTATTTATCAAATTAGTCTCCTCTTTCATCGTCTAATGTACACTGCATTAAAAAGGTGGGTCAAAATTTTTGGCTTAGCAGGAAACAGTTCATTTGTAATTCATTTGTCTGGAACATGATACCATAAACTGTAATGTGATATTAAAATTCTTATCATCATGTTCAGATGATTTTTATAGGAAAAATTTATAAGAACATTTTTTTCCTTTTCTTGGGTAAAATCGGCTTCATGGGGCCAAATTCATCTCTCCCTGTGCTGCTTCACTTCTCCAGTGCTGTGTTTTATTATGGAAGTTTTATAACTATTTGGACACTTTATGTGTTGTTTGTATTACACTTTCCTGTTGCGTTAACTGCTGCTTATTACAGGTCAGAGAAAATCTGTGCCGTGCTTCCTGTGATTCTGCTATTAAAAATGATAATCCTTGTGCAGGAGTTCGGAGATCATTCTAACATCATCAAACTCTTAAATGTCATCCGAGCCCAAAATGACAAAGACATTTATCTCATCTTTGAGTACATGGGTATGTATTAGTACGTATAAATTGTCTTATTAAATATGAACTATTAAAACTTAACAATATGACAGGAGGATGTTTGGAGGATGTTTGAGGGTGGCCTTCCCATTCCATCTTTTTATCCATCCACCCATATTAAACACCTGCATTTTTACATTAGAAACCAGAATGAGAATTTCTGTTCAGACACAGACAGCATTATGCATTTAAAGTCGTGCTGTAGCAGCAGCTGTAAGTTGTCACTTTTCCTCTTTGTTTTTCTCCCAGATACCGACTTACACGCTGTGATTAAGAAAGGCTCTCTTCTTAAGGATATTCACAAGCGTTATGTTATGTACCAGCTCTTCAAGGCCAACAAGTACCTCCATTCAGGAAATGTTATTCACAGAGATGAAAAAGTGAGGCGCTTTTAAAACATATTCGTATTTCTTTTTATCTAAAGCGACAGCACCGTGAATCGGCTTGAAATCACTCTAAATTTGTTATATTCGCAGCCTTCCAACGTACTTCTGGACACAGACTGCGTTGTCAAGCTCTGTGACTTCGGCTTAGCCAGATCTCTCAACCAGATCCAGGAGGACAGTGGGAACCCGGCTCTGACGGAGTATGTGGCAACGCGGTGGTATCGGGCTCCTGAGATCCTGCTGGGATCAACAAGGTATCAGCTGTGATGAGCATCTGTTGTCGCCATCTGAACTGCATCCAGGCTGGCTTTTTTTTCTTCAATTTAATTTATTTGAAGAGAAGCATAGCTTCTATGCCTGTCTTCAACTAAAGAACAACCTTAAGAATTGGGGAGTCAAAAAATAAGGACAGTATTCATACTTAGAGTGGAAATATGTATACAGGACATTGGAAACATCAATGTATTTTTGTGACTTTATGGGACAGACAAACAGAGTAGCACAAAAATGTGACTTGGAAGAAAAGGGATACATTCAATCCTCTCCCTCTGATCTTTACCCCTAAATAAAATCCTTAGCTTAGCTTTAAATGGCACAAAGAGCTTTATTTTTAACCTAACATTGTTTTTGTAAGATATTTTGACCACTTTTGGTCTTGACACTCGGAAAGGAGGAGCATTGCAGATTAATCACACTTTACACTTTAATCTCTTATGTTATAATCTTGTCCAAAGGTACACCAATGGTGTGGACATGTGGAGCCTCGGCTGCATCCTTGGAGAAATGCTGCTTGGAAAAGCTCTGTTTCCTGGAACTTCGACCATCAACCAAGTAGAGAAGATCATGAGTGCCATACCTCACCCCAGCCCAGAAGGTAGCAGATAATGTCAAACTGTCACATACTAAACAACTTATTTTTGGTTTGGGCTGAATAAATACATTTGTTATTCCAGATATTCTCGCCATCAAGTCTGAATACGGATCTTCTGTCATTCAGAGAATGCTACTGAAGTAAGACTGTTATTTTGCTGTGTTTGTTTGAAATGCTTTTGTGGAGACATAAACCAACAGTCTTTGTCTTTTTCTATGTTGTGTACATTAAGATGTGTTATCCTAACCTCCAGTGATTGCAAATTGTATTTATTCTATGTGAAGTTAGGAGAACAATGTCTCTAATATATAGTATATGGCAGTTTGTTGTTATTGTGGTATTCAGTGTTTTGCAAAAGTATTCACACCCCTTTACATTTTATGCTAGATCCACAAGATACAATATATTTTATTAGAAGTTTGTTTGCTTGACCAACAAAATGCAGTGCACAGTTAAAGTGGAAGAAAAAAATTATGCAAGCTTTTACTTTTTACGTTTTTTAATTTTTTATTTTTTTTTAGAAAACCTGGAAAGGTTTGATATGCATCTGTAATTCATCCTGCTGTGTAAATGCATTATCAGTTCTTTTCTCTGGAAGTACAGGTGCAGAGACATTTGTTATAAGCTCAGTCAGATTATTTGTTTGTTAAAGGTGAATGAGTGTACAACATGTAGTTGTTCTGTTAAGCTATCTGAACTGTGAATCTCTGTCTACGATCATAGCTGACTTATGAAGGCAAGTGATTGCACTGAATTTTATTTTGAAATATCTAAAAGAAGTGAGCTGTCACAGTATTGTGGGGTTTTTTATTTCTAAAAAAAAAAAAAAAAATAAGAAAAACATGTATTTTTCTTTCCATGTCATAATTATACTCTATATTTGCTGCTTTGTTGCATAAAGTCTCAATTAAATGCATAAAAGGAGCAGAGATGCACCAATACAGCAGTGTTTAAGCTAAATATATCACCTTGTGAAAACCATCCAAACATCTATAAACCTTCAGTTCTTTTTACGATGAAATGCTCTTATGTGAATACCTCAGAGTTGTTGTCATGTCCTCTGCTGTGTAATTTTATCTATTTTATATATATGACTCATGACATATTTGTATTTCACCAGACCACAGGTGCCTTTGGAGGATCTTCTCCAGCCGTCTGTGCCTCCTGATGCCCTCGACCTGCTGAAGGGTTTGTTAGTTTTTAACCCAGACAAGCGGCTGACTGCAGAGCAGGCTCTTCATCACCCATATGTATCCAGGTATTAAAACTTACAATGCAACTACAATAGCAGTGCTAAGGTTTTCTACATGTTGTTGAGAAATCTCTGTCTTCTTTTGGATGCTTAATTTGATGATTGGTGGTTTCTAATTACACTTAGCTCTTTGCTCTTCTGCTGTACTATTAATGTTTAGATTCTAGATGTCTTTTTGCTTTCAATTGGAATAAAAGATGCATTTATGTTAAGGTTTTTTTACACTGTCACATAGAATTAAATAAGTGCTGTAATATGTTTGGTCAGTCAGATGAAATCTCACTGCAGTAGATTTGCACATCTGACACACATGATGGTGCCCACAATACTAACTATCAAGGGGGTCAGCACAATGATGATGACAAGTGGTTAAGAGATCAGTGTAAAAAATGTGGATTTATCAAAAATTATATTTCTGTTGCAATAGCATCTCACCTGTATATAACACTAATGATGGAAATAATATTCAATATGCAGTTTTTCCCCCCATAGATTCCATAATCCAGCCAAAGAACCAGCTCTCAACTACGATGTAGTCCTGGCAGTGGACGATGACGTGCAATTATCTGTGACTCAGTACCGCAACAAATTATATGAGGTGATTAAAATATTACTGAAATAAAAACCCTGTATGTCATATAACATGTTTAAAGTTTGTTTGGTCAAAGATATTAAATTTGTTCAATCTTCCAAATTGTTTTAGATGATACTGGAAAGGAGAACACGCCAAGGGATGTTGAGACTACCAAACAACAGAGCCTGTGGAGATAGCCAGGAGAAACCCAGTTCAACGCAGAGTGATAAAGAAGAGCAAGGCCCTGCAGCTGCAGCATCCAACAACAACGAGAGAATGACACACAATGAGGAGACAGGCGAGACAAACCATGAGCCTTCACATACAGAGGTCGCTAAAACTGAGGCTGCCAATGCATCTAACCCATCTACAACGGAGAAGACGAGTCCACAACCTTGTTACCGCTTAGGAAAACCTGCATATAACCCCATAGCTCACGTTTCAAGTATGACAACTTATTTCTTTGCTAGAATATTTCCATGTTGCAATGTCTCTGACCAAAATGTTTCTCCCATGGTTTACTGTGTTCAAAAATATTTTTATTTGCTTCAGTAATCGTCTTTTAGCACTCATACGTCTCTTAAACATAGATTATATCATCACATTGTTTCAGAGGGTAAGCTGAAATGTATCTTTTCTCCACTCAGACGGTTTTAATCGGCCCCCTCACTTTTCTGGAACCAGCAGGAGCTCAGCAGGACAAACCAGAACAAGAACTGCAATTACACCATCAGCAGAGGGCAACGACTCTAATGTAGTAAGCAGCGTTCTTCCATTTAGTTTAGCTCCACTTTTGTGTTACTATCTTGATTTGTCTATATCAGAGTATTTTCTTCAATAATATTTCAATGTGAGCCTCACTCTTTTTACTACTTTTTAATACTTTTTACTTTGCCTTCTTTTTACTAGTCCATGGATCAGATTCTCCAGCGGGGTCGTTCAGCCACTGTGGTTCACAACCGCTCCTTCTCCTGGAGCCTCAGTCAAACGCAAAACAACCCTTTAGTTCGCAAAGACGACACCTCTTTAACGGCTGGGTTGCATATCTCTTCAGCTCCACTGGCAAGTCTATCATCTCTCATCATTATCTCTTCTATACCTGCTTTATATAAGGCAGAATTGTGAAAACATTATGTTATATATGCAAATATAATTATATTGCCTTGCAAAAATAGGCACATCTTTTAGACTTTTTCAAATCAGAATTAGAAACTTCGATTGATTTTATTGGGATTTTATGTGCAAGACCAAAACAAAGTAACATATAATTGCGAAATGGGATTAATAGGATAGATGGTTTTAACTATTAAACCCAGAAAAGCATGTATTTGTATTTAACCCTGAGAGCGGGAAGAGGTTCACCTAGGACTTCCACCTGTACTTGCAGCAAACCTCAGATCTACAAAATTTTGACTTGGGGGGGCTGAATACAAAAGTGTGTCTTATTTTTCACATTTTGGAAAAAATGAAGCTATGTATCAACCTCTTTCTACTTCAAAATTATTCTGTAATTAGTATTGGTCTGTAAATTGCTGCTAAAATGTGTTTATTTCTTATTTTAAGTAATGTTTTTCTCTAAAACCTAGTAATAACAAAATTGCGTCCATTTTTGTGTATGCAGAACCAGCGCTCCAGTTCTCAGGCTCGTGAAGCTCGTCCACCACCGCGGTTCAGCAAGAAAGTGTTTCAGAACAACTGCAATGTGGCTGGCGCTGGTGACCCACGGGCCAAATTAGGCAGCTATACCCAAGCCTACGGCACCATCAACAAGACAGAACTGGATAATCTGATTCGTAGCCGCCACCATAAACAGTAGCTTTCATAATATCAGAGGTTACACAGAAGGAGGAAGTTGCAAGTATTTGAATGTACAACAAAGTTTGCTTTGCTCGTCTTGCTAAGACAGGATGGCATGCAGCTGGAAAACAGGAGCTGTGTAGAAAGACCATGATTTACTGCATCAGTTATGGTCATGACTTATGAACAGTCAATGATGATGGGCTCTTCCGCAACTATCATATTAGATGGGTTTAATATGTAATACTATTGAAGGATTTACGCAACTTTTTTCTTTGCCTGACCAAAATGCTAACCATTAAAAGTAAACCAGAGCTTTGAAGTCCCAAATTCCTAGAGTCATTTTCTCTAGACGAGAAGCAGATCATTTGTTTGTTAGGTAAATATTGTGGGGGTGAGCTGCATATACACCATTTCCATTGTCTATTCCATCATCTGGGATAATGGCTCACTCTCTGTGTGCTGAAAGGTTCTCCACACACAACTTATGGACTTATGAGGAACTAGAAGTACTATTTGTTTTACCTCGCTGTTGCTGAAAGTTTTATAAAGCAAAGAGCTCTCACATCAAACCAAACACCCTCATTTAACATCATATTAAAACATCAGCTAGTTGGGTTGAAGATGGGCACATGATTGGTGTAAAATATGCAAATAGATGTTTTAATAAATGATTGCAATGAGTGATTTATTTTTAAGTGAACTTACCAGCAATAAACCTTCTTCTATGCGCAAATTGAAAACCATTAAAAATGTGTTAATTTTTGCTCCTAATCAAAATAACATCCCTCTGTTTTTTTACTGATGTGAAATGGAGTCGTGGAGTCAACAGGTCCAGATATTCATCTCCTCTAGCTCGTTCTGGGGATCCCAAGCCCCTCCAGAGTCTGCCCAGAAAACCAGAAGGACCCAGGAGATAATGTTTCACAAATTAGTTAACCCATGGCAGTTAAGACAGCAGTGATTTGTGAATAGGACCAAAGCAGAGCAGAAAGGATAGAAAACATTATTAAAGTGCTCATTTTGACCCAAGTTATTTATTTATTTAAACCAACAAGTTAGCTTCACCATGCATGCACCTGCAATAGTGGCTATTATCACTATCATCATTACAAGTTAACAATACCTTATGGCTTGACAGCCAGATGTAGAGAAGTGTTTAGGAGAACTGAAGTACATGCACCACCAGTCTAATGGGAAACATTATGCCCACTTACTCCCAAAAGTAATCATATTTAGGTAGATTCAAAGGTTAAAATGTTACTTTACTTTAACCTAGAAGTTTGTTTCTGATTGGAAATTACACAGGAATCTACCAAACTAATCAAATGAAAAGCATTACAGAAATGAAATACTGTTTATAATTCCAGACAAACTTTTTTTTTTTATAAGTGTTGTCTTGTATTTTTGACTTTTTGCCTTTCAAGACTTTGAAGTTCGAAGGCCTCTGCCATCATTCCCTTCTTGACACTAAATACCAGCTCAGTTCTTGTACCTTTTCTGATGTCATTATCCTAAATATACACAAGAGTGGTAGACACTTTTTCTTGAGGCTTCGTTTAAAACTTTTAATTCCAAAAGCCAGCAGTGGATTATCCACACTTCATTAACCACCGGGTTTATTTTATTTTTGTCAATTTACATTTGTTTGGGAAAAAAAGTCCACCACTGGATATAACTGGATATCACATAATGGGAACTCATAAGCCTTACTTTACCTTTTTTAAAAGAAATTATGTAGTGAGTGAGTAATTTTAATTAGATTTTTTTTCCCCCCTAAACGCAGTGAATAAATGTAAAGAACTGTATAAACACTGTGCTGTAAGTTACTTCAGTAAGCTTACGTTGCTGATAATAAACCACGTGATTGGATCGGCGTCCGGGTCTTTCTAGATCTTTCTGTTGCCACGTTTTGCTTGTGCAGATTTTATTTGAACTCAGTGTTTCCTCTAAATAACCAGACGACCTCGTTACAAATGCCCCGTCATCGTGTCATTGAATCCGAGGCATTTTCATAACTTTCTTTATTATACCCGGTGATTCCCGGTAAACACGTGACCGCTGCTCGTGACGTCGTCAGCGGCCCTGGCCCCGCTTCACTTGCTCAGTCGGATTCCGGAGATCCAAGAGGGACGAAGCTGAACGGAGTTCGTTTCGACAGTTGCTCCCAAATAAATACGCTAAAGGTAAGCCTTATGCGTGGCGGGGGAGATTTTGTGTCACATTGTATTTTTAAGACAATTTCTTATTTGTTATTTACCATTTCCGTTCTCGTCAACAAATATGTTATGAAAACGACGACCCCGTTTGCTTATTCTAGGAAGCCGTTGCAGGCTCATCCTGCTTGCCAAATGTCTACGGAAAAAGAAAAAAAAAACGAAATTCCGAAAAAAGAAATAATGGAATATACAGCACAAATAATGACTGTAATTGTCTTAAAATGAGCTGGTGACAAAGCAGTATAAACGCAGGGGGGTGTGGGCATGTAGCCGTGGCAAGACGTGTAAATGAGAGCGGATTTAAACATGGCGAGCTGTGTTTTGTGTTGTTGCGGATTTCTGTCCCTGTCGCTGACTTTAACGGTCCTCCTGGTCAGTTGAACGGTAATCTCCAGGATGATATGACCAGAGATGGAGGCAGTGTCGCATTTTTGTGCGCAGTTGAGGCCTGCAGGAGATGGATTTACATTCTGCAAGGCGAGCAGTACCGTGTCCATGTTTCTTTTTTGGTTTGCAGTAACTCCCAGCTGTCAAGAAGATGACATTAGCTGTCGACTGTAGTCTCCCTTCTGGCAGAGGCCTGTTTTTGTTATTACAGAGAGATATTGTATCTAGAGCTTTTCAGCTGGGATCGCCTGTACAAGCAAATTCAAATGATTTATTCTATATTATTGCTATGATCAGTTTTGTGGCACTTAATTAGCAGTTCTGCTGATTGAATTTTGATTTGCCTTTTGTGTTGTGAATTGGATATTGAAGGAAATATTAAGTAACGATGAACTAGTAAGCGATTTAATAGGGATTAATTACTTTTGGCTTGCTATTAAAAGGCAGGAGTAAATTGCCATTTGCATCCGAGTGTTTTGATTACTAGTTAACTGCCTTGGTTGCTTATTGTCTAAAACAAACGAGTAATTCTTCTGGGGAAAACATTCGTTTTTGCGAAAGGCTCATTCACAAAGACTTTCATATCTCTAAATGTAAAATTGTATTTATATTTATTATTTTTGGTTATAGTTCATCAAGCAGAAGGGAGTGAAAGTGAAGTGGTACCAAGCTGTGTTTTTTTTTTTTGCACCAAACTCTGTTTTGGTGATCCTACAGGTTTATTCTGTTGAAATAGCTCTCACTGTTTCAAATTGTGGAAAAAAAAAAAAAAAAATCATTTTATTTCACACATAATTCAAGGTTCACACCCCATCAACCAACACGGATTCATTTTGTCATCTCATTTTGTCTCTTCAAGTATTCTATAGAAAAAATAGTAGTGTTGTTAAAAACCTGATTCTGTTAGTGTTCAAGTGACTGCATGTCCTGGTTTGGTCAGGCCACTTATGTTATGTGAAACGAAAATAGCATGATAATCAGATCACGGGCAGATGTCATGTGAGGTTCTCAGCTCTGAAATTATATTTGCTTTAACTTGGTCTCAATATTGACATAAAAAAAAAAAAAGCATCTTAAATAATATAATTATTTATTTAGGTTTTGCTTGGGAAGTTTCACCTGTTGGCCAAGCCAAAATGACCATATGCTCGTAAAACCAGCTTACAAATGTTGGAAAAAATACCATTTTGTCATGCTTTTAAATCAACTGCGGTGACAGTTTCTTGTCATAGTGGTCTACACCTGATAAGCTGCTGCCATCTGATGCAACGTTAGGTGTTTGCTGGCTATAATCTTGGCATGGTCACAGAGACTGCTGACACAGCCTGGCACGACAACAGCATCTTCCTTCCCTCACTACTGCGCCGGCCTATAAAGTAGAAGCACAGCCAAGGAGGCAGTTGTCTTTTACATTGTTGATCACTTAAAGACTGGCAAACAGAAATCATAATTATACAGAGAGTCGCTGTGGCAGTTCTTCAGTTTTAAAAGCATAAAAAAAAAAACACACATGCTTTATTCCTCCTCTCAAGATGTTGCCAAACTAAACATACAAAGTGAGTCAGCTATCATGTGACAATGAAACGGCATTTTACATTTTGTTTCATCAATGACTCAGGACTGCATTTCTATGCTAGTCAGAAAAGCTAGTGCAGCTAGCTTCCATGTTGGCCCGACTGCTTTGCGTGAATGTCTGTGGTTACAGCGTTTCATGCTTTTCCCTGGCTTACACATAGCATGTTTTCTGTAGTGTAGCTGACGTATTGTGCTAACCTAATTGTGTTAACCTAGCTCTCTGACTGGCCTACTGAATCCCTCCCTTTAACCCAAATCCTTTAGCGATGGCTATCAGCGGCGGCCCGGCATGGTGGCTTTGTTTTTACTCACAGCTTTGTGGCGTCTCGCCTAAGAGGATTTATAATCTCACATAACTCTATTAAAGCGGGTTAAACCTTCACTTAAAGTGACTCTTTAAAATATCTACTGTATTGTCAGTGACCTCTTCCCAGTAGCGGCAGTGAAACCTTTGTTTCACTGCTCTTAACTGAATCGTCTTGGCTCCAGTGTTGTTCATAATATAACACTATTTTTTGTAAAAATTTTGGTTTGTTACATCAGGTGCTTTCATAATAGTAGCAGATCTATCTTTGCGTCATGTAAGAAAGAACATTTTGTTTTCAAAACCTCAGAGGCGAAAGCTGTTTGTACTGAAGTTGGAATCATACTGAAGTCACTGTGTTGTTGGTGTCATTTTCTCAAAACTGTGTGTAGCGTCTGGTTGGATGAGGTAATCTGTGAAACGAGTAGATAAAATTGTCTTTAAAAAGACATACAGTGTGAAAAATCAACTTACTAAAGTTGATTTTTATTTCTAAGTTGTTGCTGCTTGGTTTAAAAAGCACAGGGTTTGCCAATTATTACTTTGAATGAGGGTAAAGTAAAAGCAACCCATGTTACTCTGTCACTGATCTTGTTTTCCTTTTACAAAATTCAAAATATTCCATTGACAATGACTCATTGTCTTTTTTTTTGCTGTTAAAAATATCTTATATATCATTATATATATATATTTATATATAGTAATATTCACGTTAATTAAACACGTTTACTGTTGATTTTTGAGCCAGAGAACTGACCTTAAGGCTTATAGTAAAAAGACAAAAACAAGAAATTTAACATTTAAAATAATCAAACTCCTTCTCATTTTATAGTGGACTAATAATCACTGTTTGTATTTTAGGTTTCTGATTGTTTCTCCCTAATGTTGAACTTTAATCTTCAGTCAATCAATCAATCAATCAATCAATCAATCAATCAGTTATTGGTATAGCACATTTCAGTAACAAGGCAGTTCAAAGTGCTTTACATCACAAACACGTGCACACACACGCACGCACGCAACCGCACACCCACACACACACAAATACAACGTTGTAGAACACACAGTCAACAATTGCCAAGTGCTGTCATTACACATCAGAATGTTGATTAATTAGTTATGTTTCAAAAGCAACTCTAAACAGGTGGGTTTTAATCTTGATTTAAAGGGACTCAGTGTTTCGGCCGTTTCACAGTTTTCTGGAAGTTTGCTCCAGACTTGTGGTGCGTAGAAGCTGAATACTTCTTCTCCACGTTTGGTTTGGACCTGAGAGGTCTGGAACAACAGCAGATCCTTAACATATTGAAGTGCTATGCCACTCTGTGATTTCTAAACATTATTTTGAAGTGTATTCTCTGCGCTACAGGGAGCCAGTCTAAGGTCTGACGCTTAAATGCAGTCCATGGACATTGAACAGGGAGGAGATCTTCGGGTGTGCATCACATGATTACTTCACTGCTCTGCTCGATGCTTATCTGATAGTTGATTGATCAATAGCTCCAAGAAAACTGTGTTTCTTTGCGAACAGTATGTCATTGCGTTACCATTGTTGTCTGTGGACGGACTTAGCTCATTAAAAGCAGAATGGCTTTAATGCTTTGTGTCAGCATGGGGCAGAGCCAGCGTTTGTTTGAGGCTTTGTACTGGGCTGTCCCTGTGGTGCATGCATCCGCAGACAGAGATCATCAGGACGAGCTCTGGAGTCCAAATGCATTTGTCAGGGCAAAATGGAGCAGTGTTGCATAACACACTTTTAATTCTGTGTGGCCTAAAGGGGAGGGGCAGGACGGAGTGAGGGCAACCTGTAAACAGGGTTTTTAGTCCTCTGATCTGAGGCTAAGTGAATATTGCCTTGTGTGAGGTGGCAGCGGGGTCATAAAATAAGATTGGACATGGATCAGCTGGCCAATAAGTTGGACTTTTCGTTTAACATATTTCAGCCTTCTACCAAACCTTAGCTTATTCAGCCAATAATAAGTAGACGCATCTGTAGCTCAGTGTTTCTGGCTGAGATCCCCTGTAGATGTTCAGCCTGTTGCTCTGTTCTTTTGAAACAATAGCAAGTCTCCAATCAGCTTTTACTTACTGAGCTTTGAGTTCGCACCTGCATCTGTGTTCCTGAGAATGCTACGACTCAAGAGGCTGTAGAGGAAGCAATGCAAATCAGCAAACATGTCATAATCCCTGTTGCTACTGAGCAAGTCAATGTAAAAAGCCAAAGCAAATGCCTGTAATGAAAGAGAGAGACATTTTATTGTTCTCCAATCGAGCGTGTGCGAGAATCAACTGATCACTCAAAATTAAGGAAATCAGGGCTGATTTATTGGTGCACCCCTAATTGTTTGTGAGCTAAATGTTGTTTTATATGATGTGGGTCTCACTCTTCAGATTAGAGGATCACATTGAAGTTGTCCAAACACCTGCGTTGTAAACTTTACCTTTTAAACCTTAACCCGTTGCACATACTGCATTCATATTGATGAATGCCAGCTTTAATGCGTATTTATTGTGCGGCTGTGCCTCTCTGTTTACAGATTGTGGCAGCAGTGAGTAATTACCCGCACCATGTCCCAGGACAAAAGTCGATTCCCTATTATGGGTGAGAGCAACCCGCTTCACAACAACGTTTACGGGCCGCCTCAACAAGGATTCGGTATGCCTCCCCCCAACTACAGCCAGGGTCCAGGGGGACCTTACCCACCACCTGCTGGCTATGGACAGCCTGGCTTCGCCCAACAAGGTCCAGGTTTTGCCCCTGGCCCCTATCCCCAGATGCCCTATCCCCAGATGCCCTATCCACAGGGCCCATACGATCAGGGGCCGTATCAGCATGGACCCGCACAGCCTGCTTTTCATGGTGACCCAATGGGTGAGTTTTCTTATGAAAATCCTGTAGACAGTAATCTTGTTTGTCTACTTATCCTTCAATCTGTTTGTCTACCTCCTTATAGTCCGAGGTTTGAAATTTAGCCTCACTCAAACTTTTGGATATTTGAAAATATCTGAAAATGTGTAGAAACCCTGAATAAGTTCCCATATGGACTGATTAATTTGCTGTACATTCCAGGAAGATTTAATAAAAACGCATCGTATCATATCATATAATATTATATAGGACGAAAGGACTTATAGACTTATTTATAGATCCTACATATTACCATAGTCATGCTTATTTATTTTACACTTGGGTCATATTTAAATTACTTACCATATCAATATTATAATAAACTTTATATCTCTTATGGTTATATTTGTACTTTGGATAGAGTAGCATGTCAATAAATAAACAATTTTAACTTCCAAATGCAGCATCACTACTACCAATAACAATATTAGCAAATAGCTAGTACACTTATTTTCAACATCAGCTGAAATATTTGTTGTTCTGTTTAGTCAAAGATGATTAATAGTCCAGCCTGTGTACGCAAAATCTCACCACTCATCACTACATAATTGTTATTTAGCAGCACCTGCAGGCAGCCCTGGTTATCACGGTGATGTTCCTCCTTCTTACTATGACAACGAAGAATTTGCCGGATCTGGCTTTGAGGACAAAAACATCCGACAAGCCTTCATCAGAAAAGTGAGTGAAATATTACAAGGAAATAACAAAAAAAAGAAAAAAAAAAAAAACTGCACACGTTAGCTCCTAAATGTGTTCTTTTTTTTTTCCCCATCAGGTCTTTTCTGTTCTCACAGTGCAGCTCTTGGTCACCTGCGCTTTTGTTTCCGTCTTCACGTTTGTCGATGATGCTAAGGTGTTTGTGCAACGCAACCGGTGGACGTATTATGTGTCCTACGCAGTCTTCTTCGTGTCTCTGATCACCATCAGCTGCTGTGGGGATTTCCGCCGCAAGCACCCCTGGAATTTGGTTGCTTTGGTAAAGCCATTGCCTGAAATTTAAACAGGACAAATAAACTAATCAATGACCTCTGACATGTAAATGGAATCTTCAAAAACTTTTGTTTCTGTGTTGTCGTTTTAGTCCATCTTGACATTGAGCATGTCCTACATGGTGGGCATGATCGCCAGCTTCTACGACACAGAGACGGTCATCATAGCTGTCGGCATCACGACGGTGGTCTGCTTCACTGTTGTCCTCTTCTCACTGCAGGTCAGCACTTTTCATTTTGTTTCCTACTGTTTGTGCTATAATTTAAAGAAAAGATTACATTTTCTTTGATTAGTTTTTACACTAATCAAAGTTTTCCAAATTCAGAATATTTGGGGGGTCTATTTTTTTAAATGTTTCTTCTTTTTTTTTTGTCACAGAGCAAGTATGACTTCACTTCCTGTCGGGGCGTTCTCTTTGTGTGCCTGATTGTGCTGCTGGTCTTTTCGATTCTCTGCATCTTCATCCGCAACAAGATCCTGGACTTAGTTTACGCCTCCCTGGGGGCTTTGCTGTTCACCTGCGTAAGTTTAGGCCAACATAAAACGATAATGCCTTAAGTTTAATTTGTCTTGGAACTCTTGTGCATCATAGATGGTTAAAATTGGGGGAAAAAATGTAGAGATAACAGGAATTTTCATGACTAGATCATTACCAAGTAATTTTCATAAGCTGATGTGGCTCCATTTGAATTATGGCTGCACAATGTTTGCTTGAACATGCTGTTCATTCAACACTTCCTTTGAATGAAGGTTATAGTATTGGTGATATTTCTATTACCTACAGGGTAAAAGAAGAGATGTGGTCAAACCAAAAGAGGCAATACTTTATAAATCTCTTGAACTTTTCCTAATTGTCTTGTTAAAAAAAAAACTCCAGTGAATTTTTTTTTTTTTTTTTTTGAGAAACCATCACTTAGTAATTGTGATGTTGAAAAGTTTTACAGGTAAAAATTTCCATTTTTGTGCATTTAGATTTAACCTCACAGATAGATAGATAAATTCAGATAGTCCCCTTCCCCTGTGATCGTTTTTAATGTTTTCAGAAAAACATTCAAAAGTGTTTTTTTTGTTTGTTTGTTTTTTTTAAGATCTCAGGGGAACAGCTGGAAAATTACCAGCAGGAGAACTCCAAGTGCTCTCTCCCTGGGATTAGGTTTCTCTGCTTGCAAAGGCAATCGTATTTGTCCTCCCCGCTGTGGCCAGATTCAAATAGTTTCCCTTCATCTTTAAACTAATAGCTTTATTTGCTGCTTATATTTTTGACAGGAGAAAATTCTTAGCTTAATTTTCTCCTGGAACAGTCCTATGTGCAAAGTTGAGTGCTTTGTTTTTCACCAACATACTGATAGGATTGCCTTGCTTTGACTCTGAATTATAAACTGCTATAAAATACATAAAGAAACAGGTTATCTGTGAAACAAGACCTTATCCATAAATTTGCGTTTACTCGTGCAACCCAGGGGGTTTCGTCTAGAAGAAGCTCGTGTTTTAACCGTTTTTGCCTTGTTCTTTGCCCTCTCTGTTTCTCGGATGCGTCATAAAACCCAAAAAACTGTCGAGGACTTTAGAAAATGCATAAGATTAGATTCTAACACAAGATTTTAATGGTATCTGAAGAATATGTCTGTGCAACGTGTGGAAACTGTAAAGAACCAAAACATCTTATTAGATATTTTAGAGTTTCTCATCTCTCATCCCTTTTGAAAAGAACAAAACTAACCTCTTCTTTATTTGCCTTTTTGCAGTTTTTGGCTGTTGACACCCAGCTTCTTTTGGGCAACAAGCAGCTTGCTCTCAGTCCAGAGGAGTACATCTTTGCCTCACTCAACCTTTACACTGACATCATCAACATTTTCCTCTACATCCTGGCCATCGTGGGGCGCTCTCGTGAATGAACCTGCACCTCCAGGGGAGCAGCATCAAGATGGAGAATGCCTCTCTTCGTTGTAAAACGTTGCTTACTTGTCCTTTTCTCTCTGTCTCATCTGACTTTTCCTCAACTGTTCCCTTCACCTACCTGTCACTTGAATACACACAACGCTCTGTTTTCAAATGAAGAGTTTGTCATAAAATTCAACTGAGTGAGGACACGTTTTATTTCCTCTCTAATAAATGTTGCTGCAAATGGAAAACCCATAATAACACTCCATCTTTCCTCTGCTTCTACTAACACATTCAGCTGTGTCTCAATCACCCAGCTGCCTACTTCCTGTAGGACTGGCCACATAGAGAGTCACACATGCTGGGCTACGGGTGCTTGGCACTTAGCTTCGTCTTGCTGCAGAGCTTAAACTGAGAAAAGAGGGGAAACTAACACTACTGATGCAGAACCAGCTTTGCCTGAATATAGAAGACAGTTTTAGTAATAATTCTTACTCCAATCTGCCCGTTTTCATAAACTTGTCACCTGTTTTTTCAGCCTGTGTGATTAAATTCTGCATGGCTAAATCGGAAATGCACGCAAAGACGCAGTATGATGTCAGGAGTCAATGGAGGAGAGCCTCTGTCTTGCTTGTCACAGCTGTAAATAGTGCAGTGTTTTGCTGTTGGTGATGCCAGTATACCCCTCCTCCACTCGCTACCACCACCCTTTTCCTACCTCTGAAAGGCATGCTGGAGCGTATGTATGGAAGTGTTGCTACAGGGCTGGGGAATATAATGCTCGATTACCAACATTATTGAAGAAAATTAGCATAAAGGAACATTTTAACCTTTACATTATTTTGTAAATGATGGTCAAATTGTAAAAAAAAAAAAAAAACCTTTTGCTTAAAAAGAATGTATGTAATGAGACAAAAAAAAGTTTGTCTGTAATCTTTGTATTTCCATTTGTCTTTTACTTTCTCCTTGTGTTGGTAAATCCCTTTTAAGTGAATATTGATTTGTCTCACTGCTGATTATTAAATCTGATACTGATAAAACTTTGAAGTAAATTCATACCAGATATGAAGGAACTTAGAACTGATCTGAAGTCCTTAAAGGTTTTGCAATCTCTCCAGTAATGTGAACAGAGCAGAGAAAATGCACTAATAGCCAAATGATCTATTAATTGAAACATGCATAACTTTTGAAGGGTGTGTAAATTTATTTTTTTGTCTTGTTTTATTTATACCTGCTGCATGATCCTCTCCACGTTTGCACGTGCTGGCAATTTACACAGTGCAGCTATTCTTGTTTTTGAAGAGACACTGCTATTTGAAAACCTTGTTAGGTTATTGTTTCTTTTCATTTTAATGTTTGTGTCAGATTAACATGTATGTGTACATAGGGCAACTTGGTGTTTTGATGTGTATAAAGTAGGTAAATCAGGCTACGTGGGTCTGTTCGCATTGTATATTTGCATCAAAATAAAGGTGAACTGAAATTCCTTAACACAGCTGTCTGCTTTCCATTAAAATAGATACAATGGGAATGTGTTGAGATTTTATTTGTCTACCTGGAATTTACTCTCCTTTTTAATCTCTGGGCATTAGCTGGTCTTTTGAACGCTCAGTCAGCAGTGGGTACATGTAGACAACACACGTGCCGTGAATAGTCATCACGGCACATGTGAGAGTGACAGAATTGTAAAAAAGCATATTTTTAAACAGAATCTACCACATTAGGAAAGCATGACCACAGTTAATGCACTGGTGTTTACTAGTTCACTGAAATCAATTTGAATATTATTTAAATGTTTTTCACTAAAAATGTATATTTAGTTGTTACTTTTGATGGTTGTTTAAAAGTATTGAAAACACAAAATTGATATTCTCAAAAAATGACAATGTTACAGCAATGAAAAGGCCAAAAATATATTAAAAAGTTTCCATATTTCTGTAATATATGGTAATAACGAGGCAGGCTAACGGAATTTCTTTTTTTATTGCAATGAACAGCAACAATCACGTGAAGTATATTATTTTGTGTGAGGTGAATATGTACAATATATAAATTCGCTTTTATGAATTAATTGACTGGAATAAAAGACGTTTTAAAATACATTCAAAGGTCTTGATATGAACACATATCACGTGCAGGGCCCACTTAGACCGCGAACTCGGAGACCGAGTGGGAACGTCAGTAGTCAGCTATCTAGAGACAGGCCTAGCTGGATAAACATGAGTGAACCAGGCGGTATGACTCGAATAATTAATGGAAGAGGATTATTATGTGGTCGTTTCCAGATTATTGAACAGTTTTTAGCACTGTAAAAATATTTTAGGGATGAATTGTAGCTTCAATGGTACATTTAGCCCGAATTAAGCTAACGGCTTTCTTTCCGTTGGTTAAGGTGTAACGGTTATGATACAAATACAATGTTATTTGTTCAGTAATTTATAAAGATTTATAAATTAAAAATATACATTCAGTTTAATTTACGACTTGAACCGCTTAGAGTTTTACCTTTGATGCTAATATGAGCAACATAATGCTACTTGGCTACTTCAACGTCTTAAGCTAGCATTTGGAAGGAAGTTAAAGAAAATTCAAAGATTTTCTTGACTCTTAATTTTGATGTTTTACATATTAATTACAAGATGCAACACTTCGTAGAGGATCATTGTGCCACCATAAAAACAATGTAAAAACATAAGAATATGCAGGTAAAGTTTAAATGTACCATGAATAATTTAATTTGTTAAATTGGCAGGTGGAGATTTGCCGGAACCCAAAATTGAACGGCTCACGGCCAAGCTAAGAATGCTTCAACAAGGTATATTTTTGTACGGTTTCATTACTCCAGTCCATATGCTGTATGTTTTAAAATACTACTAGAATTTATTTAGGATGTGGAAGTCAGTAGAAAAAGAAAGTAGTTTGAGTCATGTTTTATTCTCAATGTCTTCCAACCAAAACCAAAAATAGAATGAAGGACCACCGTTGGTGTCTTCTCACCTCACCTTCTCCCCTTCACAATAAGAGCATACATACGGGTATGAAATATATACATTGTAACCGGCACGAGGAAACGTTTTCCATTGATACAGCAACGTATAATTTGTTTTTGCACGATAGCGACATCTGTTGGACAAGATATACTTTTATTGAAAGTTAATATTTATTAATTTACATTTAAATATATTCACCCATTGACACCTAAAAACATTATTTTGTAATGTTTTTAACACGTATATTTATAGCTAGTTAAGTCAATGTAGCATTTCCCTTTGTTTTTATTGCGAAATGTCGCGCATGCGTACCGGTTTATAATGTCTTGTTTAATTTGTGATAGCGTTTTTTTAAATTTGGATTAATCATTATTTAATTTTGTTGATCTGATCAGTGAATATTCTTCACACATCGCAGAAATTGAAACTGAAAGCTAGCCGTGTCAGCTTTAGTGGTGGAGGAACCATCTTGACGCTTTGGCTGATCTTTGCTAAGTGACACATCCGGTAGTTTAATTTCGTTCCTTTTAACCAAATAAAACTTTTAAATTACAACGTAAAGGCCTTGAATGTATCTGAAAGAGTTAGCGCATTGTTTAACCAGGAAGTGCTTTTATTCTTCGCTGTAATTTTGTAGAAATATTTCTTAAGGTTTGTACCAATGAGGATCCACGTTGTGATGACGATATGTAAACGAAGACACGTTCCCGTATCAAATTGAGACGAAATAAAGCTAATATAACCAAAACACGTCAAGACGTACAATTTTTAGACCTGAGTGAAGGTCAGGGGGTATTCACGTACACGGATGAACTAAGTAAAAATGTAAACAAAGATTTCTTGCAACCGTGAGTGAGATGGGTCTTTGCACACAATATTAAGATTCACATTGCCGTTGAACCGGTATTGTCAGTGAGGTACATCCTTACCTGTTACTCCATCCGTGGAGTTTCAGAGCATGATGAATGGAGTTTCATGAGATATGATTAGTATCTCCCTCTTGTAGGGAACTGCAACACCCTACTTGAGCCATTCTGATTCTTGAACTGTGAATAATATCTGGCAAAATTTTCTCTAATGTTCATGTTCTTCAAACAGAGAAGAGACAACTTGAAGAGGAAGTCAGAGATGCCCAGACTGTGCATGACAATTTGCAAAAGGAGCTTGCAGATTGTAAGATATTAAACCGTTCTTGAACACTTTGGCAGTGATTAGTTCTTTTAACATGCTGAGCTGTACATACCAGCATTCAAGATTTACCCTTACTGTTATTTAATTAAAGTAACAGTAAAGTTGTATTTTGATCATATGTAATCTAATGTATTGTTCTTGTTTATTAGTACAAACCGAAGCTAATGAACTGGAAGGAATCCATAAAGATAAGAAAGGTGCACGCTGGATTAACAATTTTAATGGCCAAGTGTTTGTTGTAATCCTGCTGTCTAACATTTAACTCTTTGCCTGAAACCATAAGGTATTCTTTGGTAAACATTTATACTTTAACAGAATATTGTGTTTTTTGTTTGTTTTTGTCAGATGCATCCAACAAGCTGCAGTTGCAATGTGAAGACTCTGAGCAGGACTTGAACAGGTAAAATATTTTTTAAGTCTGCCAATGTGTATCACTGTTTTTACGCATTTCTACCACTAGATGGCAGGAATTCACCATGTAGTGACTGATGGCTTGCTTTGACAATATTTTTTGTCTGTTGTAGCCATCTAGTGAGTATTTTTAAAGTAATTTTACAAAACAAAACATTTGAAAACATCCCTGCTCATGCCTTAAGCTTGGAAAAATATATAGACTAAACAGGAATTTTCAAAGGTAAGTTCAACATTGTCACTAGAAAAAGATAGCAATTCATATTCTAAAGTTTTAAGATTATTAAACAGATGTTAGAATCTGAGGAAGGTTATCAGAAATATTCAAATTAGTTTCAAATGATGATTTTCTTTATTAATAGAACAAATTAATCCAAAAGCAACCAGGTCCTTTGCAAAAATACAATTCTCCGTCTTGTTAAATAATGAGTTAACTGCAATTATTAAACTTTTTTTTTTAATTATTATTTCACTTGATACAATGAGCACTGAACACTACCACACCTCTGGAATAAAGAAATCAAAATCCCTAAAACATAACCTGCCTGACAACATGGCTAAATGTTGGATAAAAGAGACTTAAGAACAAAGTCTGCCATGAAAGTTTTTTAGGGATATTTCTAAAGAATTTGAAATAGTGACAAAACTTTCCAAGTCTAGCTTTCCTGCAAAAATTACTTTAAAGTGACATTGAAAACTCACCCAGGCGGTCGCAAAAAAACTCAGGACAACATCTGAAGCCCTGGAGGCCTCACTTGCCCTAGTTAAGGTCAGTGTTCATGACTAAGCAACAAGGACGAGTCTGAGCAGGTGCTGTGACACAACATGGATGAGGAGCATACAGATAAATAAGAAAGGCACGATCCAGACCAACGATGTGGGCTCATTTATTACACTATTATGTGGCACCAAGGTAACATTCTAGGCTCTTCATCCTATCAGAAAACTACACCGGCATGTTAAATCACTTCTGAGCGTCCCGAAACAAAACTAAATCTTGATAATCCCTAAGACTTTGGGTGAAATATTCTTTGGACTAAAAGACACAAATTAAACTTATTAGAAGATGCAATTCTGGTTATATTTTGTGTAAAAACTAACAGATAATTTCAGAGAAAAACATTATACCAAGAGTCAAAGCTGGTATTGATAGTAGAGGTCTGTGAATACTTTGCTTCTTCACAACACGGACATATTTAATGACCTTTTGAGCATCTTTACCATGATACAAAGGTGTGAATTTGTGTTGTCTTATTTATTGCAGTTTTCAATAACAGCTTTTCTTTTGTCATCACTTTATTGCCAAAACAAACTGCGAGTTTTGGGTGAAGGGCATCATTTTTTTATTTCTTGGTTTGGGTCATTATCTGTCTGTTGGACGAAGGTATGTCCAACCAGTCCAGCCTCCTTCGTTGCTTACATTTTTCTTGACCATCTGATAGCAAGATGCTGGAATTTCCTGCTGTCCAGCATTGTCCCAAGATACATCAATGGATGCTGTGACGCACTTTCTTTTAACTCTTCCTTCTGAAGACCGATAGTTTGCAGGAATTGTTGCAGGAAAGCTGCAAGACAAAGGCACCACGGCGGCATGATGGTATTACCTGTCACCTTCCTGCAAGAGGGTCTAAGGATGGAATCTGAGCTGTGCAGACCTGTGAAGTTTGCATGTTTTCCCCAGTGCTTGTGAATTTCCTTCAGCTACCTCCGCTTCCTCTAATTGTTAAAAATATCCACGTTGGGTTAATTAGATATTCTAATTTGACCTGAAGAGTGTGTCTCTAATGTTAAACCTGTGATGGACTGGTCATCTGTTATCTATTTACAGCCTGGATAACATGCTTGTTTTGGAAAGTCGTAATTATGAAACACGTAAAACTAATTTCGGAACAATTTTACCTTTTTTTTTTTTTTCCACAAAAGTTTTTATCTAAGTCAACGTATGGTGAGTGAAAGAGAAGTAACACTTTAGAATGCTTTATTATTTTATTTAGTTTATATTAAAATGGTGTCTTTAATATCTTCAATGTGCTAAAATGTGTTTTGCAGGCAGTTGAAGCAGAACAAGGCGAGCGAGGAATTGCTGGAACACTACAGATGTGAAATCGAGGAAGTGAAGCTGAAACACAGGAAACTTCGGTAGCTTGTCATAATGTGGTAATTAATTCCATTCAGAAAATTGACTAAAAAATATTACCATAATAACTCAATAAAGCAACCTGGTTTCAACAGAATGAGATTTGAAAACCAACTTCTGCAACTGATAGAGCAGCACAAGCAACTCGACTGTGTCTTTGTAAGTTTTCTTTATTTCCTCTCTCTATGTTTATTAAAAACAGTGAATAACTGAAATAAAAAAAAATGTATTTAGAATCCAAAGAGACTCCCAGATGAGTTGAAGAAAGCTGAAGACATAAAACATCAGCTGTCATCAGCTGGTAAGTGTTCTCTGGAGTTCTTTCCACGGTCATCTGTGAGCACAATGATTTTTTTTATGAAAGCCTGTAGTGTTTGCACTGTTTGTTGTGTGGTTGTGATAGAACAAGTGAAGTTGGCTCAGCTGCACAAACTGGACGAAGAGTTAGAGGAGGCGAAGAAACAGAAGCAGTTTGAGGCTGAAGATGCAGAGATTCATGAGTAAACCGAATGACTTATTTCTAGTTTTGGGGATTTAGAGTGAGCAGTTCTTTGTGTTGTTTTGAGCCTGGTCTCTTGCTCAGGGACCAGGCTCAATGGAATTGTTACATTTCCTTTTTGTAATTGTTAAGATGTCCTGAGTGAGATAGTCTTAAACAGTCAACTTATATGTTTTTCACTGTCTAAGATACTTGCTTTTTAAGTTCTTAATTGACTCATCCTGAGATTTAACCATATGTTTTATCTAAATTGTTCATAACCTTTATGTGGTTTTAGCTTTAAATCGGAAAAATATTCAACTTTTTGATCTGTGTTAAGATATTCTATGCTGATGTTATATCTACACAAGTGTTCCATATAAAAATGTTACAGCTGCAACTTTGTGATTTTTCTGCATCAACAAAAAAGAAAATCAAAAGCCTGTAATTACAAATTCAATTTATATTTAGACCTTCTTATATACACACAACCACAACTTAAATGAGTTTAAAATATTTAATTAAATCCTTTTTTTTTTTTTTGCATATTTTAAAAACAGTGTAACACTATTAAATGTTTAAAAGCAAAGAGCACAATTACCCTGTGCAACTGGTTTGCCCTCAGTGATGTCAATAATATTTAACAAAAATGAGTCCAGTGCAGTGCATAAATTTACAATGCAAAACATGAACAAAGCTTTTTATATATATAAATATGTACAGTAAAACGGTGAATCAAAAACCATGTAAACTTTAAATCATCCCTCAGGAGTAAATCCAAGCTTCAGACATACTCTATAAAAACACAAAATAGTTTGATGCCCTCTTAAGGTGTCACGCACACACCTCTGTCTTCTTTTCAATTGCGGTCAGACTAACAAAATAGCCAGGAGTCCTGCTTAGGGTGTGGGCCTTAGAAGTAAAACGAGTTATATAAGCTGGCATGGCTTTGCTCCAGAACTGTGCAATACACCCGAACGTCTTTCTCTTGGTTTCCTTTAGAAGTAATGCCTTATTGAAATCCCCCCCACCCCCAAAATAAACAACATGCTAACAAAACTATTTTACAGTGACTCAGGGCAACTGTAAATGATTTACATTTTTATTTACATAAAGGACAGCATGCGTACATTAGTCAAGTACTCTGACCGAAATCCCCTCCCTGAATTGTTATTTGACATCTTTAGCACTGAACAGTGGGTCCACACCTTAATGGAAAGGTAGACTTTGACGTTATCAAAACCCACACTTGCTAATGCAGTTTGGGCTTATAAAACCCCACATGTTTGCACACCTCATTCTCTTTATTCCAACAGTACTTCCAACAACTTCATTCTCAGTACTACCCACATCTTTATTTCTTTGGGATTGCATTGACTCTCCTACTTTAGTAATGGCCTCGATGAGCCATTGGCACATGATGAAACCACGAGGACACGCTCTCTCATGTTTATCTACAAACTAGTCCCAGGCACACAAACATTACCATGAACTCACAACACTGGTACTGTATACTTACTGCAGAATACTGCGGTGCTTTTTTTTTTAACTGGCATGTGTCTGTCTTCTTTGTCTGGTAAAAAACATGCAGTCTCTTTATTTTCATCTTCAAGTTCCCCTGTCACGTTCATGCAGGCTTTGTTTTATGTGAAACAGCCTATCTTTTTATCTGTGTGGTGAAACATTAGCCAATGCTGTCAGTGTGCAAATAGTCACTTTTGTCTTTCAGTCACCATATTAGGAGAAAGTAGTACCAGTTCTTGGCAAGGAGACACATTCCAAACCCAATGACTTTAGGTTGTTTTCAGCATTTTCAATATCGTCTTTTCAAGTTTTATTACTTCTTTGTGTAACTCCAGAAAAGGCTGCAGCTCTTGCACCAGAAGTGCTTTGAGGAGTGATAGATTGTTGTTGGCACAAGTTGGCAATGGCTGTTTTTGATCATCTTGCATAAATAGTCCACATATAAAAGGCCCATCCTCCATCTTTCGTTATGCCAGGCTATTCCCCATCTGTTAACAGAGCAACAAGGATAACAGTGAAATTGATGTGTCTGCCCTTTTTCTACTTCTTCTCCTGTGTGCTTTCACTAAAGTAAAACGCTACTTATGCAATCCTGTGTGTTAAATTAAAAGGTTATATTTGGTAAGAATGCATTGAAATTGTGCCAGAACTTTTCTATGCAGTGCTGTGAACGGTATTGCCGCCTTACAGATTATTTCTGGGGTATGTTTGCTTGTTATTTCATAAAGTTTTGTCGTTTCAGGTAAACAAACAACTTGAATATCTCAGATTATCAACGTAAATATAAAAGGGACATTTTAAATGATTTCATTTAATAAAGGAACAAAATCTGTCCAAATAAACATCGGATGAAAATATAATTGTCCCAGTTGCTAAATCATGATGTAGCAGTGATTAACCATATTTTTTATATTACTGAGTTCAACTTTAAACAGGATGGTTAATTGTCATAGGAGAGAAGCCTGTCCACCAAAACAAGAGAATCTAAATCATTTATCCAGTTGGTTAAAAAAGAACCCAGAACAAAATCTGCATGCCTGAAATTTCTCAGTACATAAACAATGAAAAAGAGACATGGCAAAGTTGGTTTCAATAGCTTATTTGAATGAAATCATCTTTGGAAAAATGATATTTGTATTTACTTGGGTTATCATTGTCAGATGTTAAGAGTAGTTTGTGATCTGAACAATAAGTGTGTCAATCAAACAAATGTGTAAAAAACCTCCAAGGGGGTAAGAACTTTTTCACAGCACTGTATATATCAGGCAGAACATATTAGCTTGTTCACCAAAATAAATTTACCTTTAGTAAAATTAACTATATTCTTGTTACTTTATAGCCTATGTGCAAACATTTCAAATGAACAAATAATGAAAAACAGAATATTTCTACTTCTAAACACTGGTTTAGTTTTATGATTCAGAACACTGACAAGATGTTAATCTTAACTATATTTTTTTGCCATCAGTGCTGCTGGAATTAACTACCTCAAAACGGCTGTAGACCTTCTTCTCCTTCCTCAGGCTCTCTATTCTTTTCAGCAGCCCTTCCCTCTCCTGGGTGCTGCTTTGTGGTCGCAGAAATCGATTTTTCTTAAAGGGGTTCTGTGTCTCTTGACCTTTGTCCGTGGCACCACTGTCTTTGTCCCCTCCGGTTTCTTCTCGCTCCTGGCGGATTTTCTGACTGTTCGCTGAGATTTGTTCCAGAATGACTTTAGTGTCATCTCGCAGGTTGCTGCTGTACAAAGCAGAGTTTCCTGAGGCCTGGTAGCGGGATGAAGATGATTTCCAAGCCGATTCTTTGTGACTTGTGGCGGGTTGTTCGGTAGTCGTGGATGTTGTGACCTTTGCTGAGGAGCCCTTTTTGCTTGAGTCGTCAGCCACCTCCATGACAGTGCTCATGCCCCTGTCGTCTCCTGACGCTTTCTTCTCTTTATCCTTTGGCCCCAGGAGCCCCTTTAACCTCTGAGTCTGTTTCTTCAGGAATTCAAGTGTCTTACCATCACCCTTTCCTTCACCAATTGTATTTAGCGAAGTATTAGATCCCATAACTTTGTGCAGTCCTTCTTTAGACTCTTCATGTGGCAGCGTTGAAGAACTATGAGAGCGACTCTTTTTCATTTCACTCTTCTCAGCATCTGTTGCATCTTTTGTCAGAACATCATCACTACAAGAGGTGCGACGAGGATTCAGGGACTTAATCTTCAGCTGATCCTTCCTGAATAACTTGGGTGACGGAGGAGGCTTTAGAACCTTGAGGTCATCTTTCTTTTGACTCTCTGTCTCATTTTCTTTTTTGTGGGGTTGCAATGTCTCTGAAAGCTTCAGGGAACTTCCAAAAGGCTTTGGGGTTATTATTGAAGGCTTGACTGAGCTTACTGAAGTTCTGCGAGAGAGCTCTGCCAGTTTTGCTGAGATGTCTGGCTTCTTGGGTTCTTGTTCTGTCAAAGTGACCGTAACAGATGGGGTTTTTGGTGGAGCCACTTTTGGAGAAGTTGTGTCTGGACACAAAGGGACCTTCTGAGAAAGGTCTGGCTTTTTTTCAGCAGGCTCCAGGGCTTTTTGAGATTGCTCTGTCTCCATTTTTGAGGCTTTTCTCTTGTTCTCCAGATCTTTAAAATACTGTAGTCTACTAGCTGGGTCATTTACATTTACTGAGGGTTTGACTTTAATTGTCTCAGCACTCACTGTTTTTTCTTCTTTTTTAGTACTATGGGTTTCCTCTTTTTCCTTAATCTGACTTTTATTTTCTTGTTCCTTTTTCTGTTGCTCTTCCTTCTTCTCATTTTCTTTCTCTTTCTCCTTTAGCTTTTCCTCTCTCTCTTCCTTTTCTTTTACATTGTCTTTTTCTTCAGCTTTCTTTCGCCACTCAAAAGGCTCACGAGAGAAAGACCTTCTCTTTTCAAGAATCTGGGCCACAATGGAGGAAGTACGTACCGTATCTAAATGGTCATCTTCTTCGGTTGCTAGTTTTAGACCTAGACTACCACTGTGCATCTCTGCTTTGGAAGATGAGAATATAAGTGAGGAGCGCAGACGAGAGCTACGCTGGAGGAGAGGGTTTACGCGAGAGCGGATTGATTCATGCCTAGACAAAAAGATATCTGGGGCTTCCTTAACCTCCAAATCTTCTGCAGTATCCCTAGCCGAACCCCTCTCTAACTCCCTTTCTATTATTCTGTCTCTTTTCTCCAAAACAGAAGACCTCAAATCACTGTAAGAGGGAAGCACGTCATTGCTTGCTGTTGGGGCAGAGTCTTGATCGTTGCTGTCAGGTAATTTTGGCTTTCCAAAGCGGGGTTTCAGTATGTCTGGTCTGGGCTTGGGGGGCACAGTTGGTGGATCCTTTAATCTAAACCGTGAAGCTAAATTTTCACATGAACCTAGTTGCTCAGCAGGCGAGGGCTCCTCAAAGGCGTCATGACCCATAGGCTGAGGCAAGCCTTCTTCTCCACCATCCTCATAAGTACTCAGATATGAGTGGATTCTCCAACTCCTCATACCTTGCTTTACACTTGGATCTTGATTGTACTCTTGATCAGACTGCTTTTGAAAATGTCCTTTCTCAGGTGGGTGCAAATGTGTCGGTGAACTCTGACAAGCGTAAGCTTGTCCTATGGTTGGTCTCCGACTAGCGGATCCTCCTCCATATCGTCCAGCTAGAGGAGGGGCATGGAGCCCTTCTGGTCCTCTCAGGTCCTCAGATGAAAAGTAGTCCCTTATTCCAGGTGGAGGCTCCCGGTCTGAGTGAAAACTAGATTCTGAATATTGGTCAATGGGAAGGTGACGATGAGCTTGAAGTCTGTCGTAGTGTCCGTGGCCAGAACCAGAACCAGGACCAGGACCTTCACTGTAGTAATGGCTACTTGAAATTTGGTCTCTGAAAAAAATAAAAACATTTATCTTTATAGTTGACTTAGTTGTCAATGTACAAAAATTATAGTACATGAGATGAATTATAATAATAAAATCCTGGAACAATGTGCATTTTAGAATCAATTACCTGTGAAAATCTGTTTCATCCAGATTGTTCATTACTCTGTGCTTCATGTATTGTCGTGAAGATGAATAATTTTCCTGAGTTCCTTCAGCATAGCTATGTCTCTTGAAGGCACTTGAACTCAACTCCATCTGCCTGGACACAATGGACTTTCCCTGCTCCAGGTATGACTGCTGGAGGCGAAACTGTTGCTGAGAATATTTTCCTATCGTTATTCCTGCACTCGGTTCCAGGGTGTGACGAAATGCGTCATTCCTCCGGAAAGGAAATGAAGTGTTACGATCTAACTCCCCATATGGGAAGGCTGAGGGCATCTCAGGCTGTCTCCTGAAATTGACGGGGTTACGTAAAGACTGTGACCTCTTTAAGCCGAACTGGGTGTTCATGTAGCTGCTGGTGCCCGGGTCAGGAATTGTGAGTGGTCCACTGGATGGATCAATAATCAGAGGCTCTGACTGAGCAAAGAGAATACGGAACTCCTCATCAAAAGTAGTGACCAGTTCCCCAAGGAAGAGGTGTGCGATGCATCGGTGGATCTTCTCATATGACCACATAAAACTAGAAATAGACAAAAGAGAACGTCTTAGCGTTTTTAAAAAACTACAGCATAATTACATGATATTATCTAGTAACCTACCTATAGTTTCCACTGAGGACAGCCCGGCAGTCAGTCAAGAGAAAGCGATCTTTCACCTGTCCTTTAAACGATTTTCCTGTCCGAGAGTAGTATGTTACTCCTGCAACAGTCCTGACGCGCATCATCTAGAAAATGAACATTTTACCTGTTAGAGCACACCATGAGTAAAATTTTGCAAAGGGTAAAAAGAAAAAAAGTGAGAATAGACATATGGAATGTAATGAAACCTGAAACTCACTTGAATTAAGTCCAGGTTGACTTTGCAACTCATAACCATATTGACAAAGTGAGGAGCATTCCTCTCATCAAGTAGAATGTAAACAGGAACATGGCGTCCTGCTGCTTCCAAGAGGTCACTGAAAATGTCAACATCTGTGAACATGTCCATCACAACTGCGATAACCTAGACCGCAAGAACAAACAATTATTTTAGGGACACATGATTATTGTATTGTCAGTTTCTTAAACCCTTCCTCCAACAGTACTATGTAGGTCCTTGTCATTTGACTCAGTTTTGGTCAAGTCATTCCCATTTTTGTTAAAAACAAAATCATAGAGAAAGTAAGATTTTCAGATAAAAATATACAAATAGGTATAAACAAGGTTTGACCACTTTTATAATCAGATAATTCACTACGAACAAAACTGAAAAGAAAAACACTGCTGTGTACAGTTAGGTACTTATGTATGAAATGTCTATGAAGTTCGAGTTGGAAAGGAAGAAATGATAAAGTATTGGTTAAAATTGGTGAACTGAGCCAGGACTTTCTGTATTTGAATATTTGTATTTAATAAGGTGGCCTTGCTTCCTGTTTGTTGACTTGACAACTTTTGTATCCAACTTAAGTTTCAAGCCTTAATAAAAGACTTGAAACAAAATAGACATTCCATAACATTTGACTACACTCAGTATATCTGCCGCACTAAATTTACATAAGGTTTACAGGATGACTCATTTTATTTCCAAACTGTCATTCCTCCAGGTGCACTGACTTCAAGAGAGTTGCTAAAAGTAAACGTCTGCAAGACACAGCTCAGACCGCTCTAAATTCAAACAGAACCGTAGGACAAATAAAGGCACAATCCTTCACACCAACGAGTTTGACTGCTTGTCACATTTGGCAGTCATTCTGCTGCTAATCATATTTTTAATTTAGCTGACAGCCAGTGAGTTGGAATTTGACTAAAAGGGAGTGGTGGAATCGTTGCCAGAGGTAGACATAAAAAGGAGTTCAAACTAACAAGTTAGAATATACAAATGTACCTGACAGGGCTTTATCAACCAGTTTTTCTCATTTTCAGAAATAACAGTTGACTAATGGGATGCATAGTGATAGGACAGCACTGAAACAAATACACTATTCCCTGACACAAACCCACCCAGCTACAAATGTGCTACCTAATACATTCATGTATTTAAAGTATAAATATGTAAATGAAGACTGCACATTGTAACATCTATCTGTCTTGCACCCTGGTGTTTTTACTTACATGCCGTGCATTTTTGATGAGTCTCCTGGCCTGCTCCTTAATGCTTGGCATTTCTCCGTCAGAGGGGTTGACCAGAGTGGTGACCTCCGTGGGCCCAATGAAGCTGTGCTGCGGTAGCGGCCACCCCAGGTCCAGCCCTGGTGCAGCCGTGTCAGACTGCAGAGGCCAGTAGGTGTCAGAGGACCCCTCATCATCCTGCCCTCCCTCATAATATGTAAGCTCAGGGGCGCCCGAGGACTGGCTGGGTCCCTCCAGTGTGGACTTGATGTATTCAATTTCCGACTGGGAAAGGAAACCCACCAAATCTGACATCTGGAGGAATTCAAAGTACCCCTGGTGCGACAACACAAACAAGTTCAGTGCATGCATTACAGCAATACAGTACTGCAAATTCGACCCTTACCATTTATTACTGTTTTTGATTTTGTGTAAGATTTAAATATCGTAGAAAAAAATAACTGTAATATAGATTTAATTTCTTATAGGAAAAAGAAATCTACACAAACTTTTGGTGACATTAATAACTGGTAATTAGCCTTTTACACCACTCTAGAGAAATTTTGGCCTGGCTTTCTTTCAAGAATTGTATTAATTCAGCAACTTTAGTGGCTTTTAGAGCAAAAATAGGATTCCATCACAATCATCATCACAATCAAATTTAAGTACAGAATTTGACTGGGCTTCTCTAACATTTTAATTTAATGCTTCTTTAGTCATTCATAGGTGGACGTGCTTGTTTTCTTCAGATCATTGTCCTGCTCCATCATCCAACTTGATGTCCTGTTCACTCCAAGATTTTTCAAATCCGTTAGCTTACTTAATATAGACAGGTTACAGTCAGACCTATAAAAATAAAGAAATTACTTTTAGGTAATTTCTTTATTTTTATAGGTCTGACTGTAATCAGATCTGTAAAATGACAAGGGGTGGCAAGTAAAATTGAAACCTATTGTCTAAAAAATGTTTAATTGCAGTTAATGCATGATTTAACAAAGGGCACATTTCTTTGAATGCTGTTTTTCCCCTAATAAACAAAATTGTAAATTGAAATCTGTCATTGTATTTACTTTGGTTTTTAGTCTTGCATGATAATTTGGTTATTTGATATAATACATACAAGTATGAAACACTACAAAAGACAAATGCTTTTCTAAGGCCCCGCATCTGTTTTTACACATTACTCACATTATGGAAAATGCGAAAGAACTGTAACTGTTACCTGTATGTCATGTTCAATCAGAGCATCGATAGCTAGACGATACTCCTCACGGTAGTGTGGCGGTAGATAGTTTGGGTCAAGTGGATTATCACCAACCGATGAGCTCTGTGACCGGTGCGGCATTGTTGGACTGGGTGCGGTCAAAAGTCAAATGAAAAGCCTCTGCAGGAAAGGTAAAAACAAGAAAGGGCAGCAGAGTTAGCTAGGAGCCTTAGAATCTCAAGAGAAAACATGAAAGCACCCTGGTCCAAAGAAAAAGATGCTTTCCTGTATTTAGATCATGTTGCTATTGTGGTTGCACTCACTGTAATAACACTCCGCTCCTGCATTAACGACAAACAATACAGTAATTCCATTAAAAATCCCTTATGAGAGAAAGGCAGCTTTGTGTTAGGATGCACAAGCAGGCATGTTTCCTACAGCAAACAAAGGAACTGTTGTTAGTAAATCAATACCAGGAGATTAAAGGTAACTTCATATGATCCAGTTTTATTCAAGATAACTCTTAACAGCTATACAAGATAATTGCGATGAGATCTTTCATTCCAGGGAAGAGATCTAATTTAATTTAGTCAAGCAAAGAAACGTTGGTCTTGTGACTCATTCCTTTTTGAATTACCTTAAATTTGGGAATTTGATCAAAAGCAAATAAACAGATAAAGAATCACATTGTGAAATTGGTGTTACAGACTTTGACGTGTTAAGTCTGTTTCATTGAACACCATACCTGTACTGGGCAATAAAACAATCACATAATAATGCTAATGATTAAGTCCATCAGGATTTGGCTTGTGGAATAAACTGTAAGCAAGTCTTTGGACATAGAAACAGCAGGAGGAAGAAGGTACAATTGAAGGAAGAAGGAGGGAAAAAGGACATAAAAGAGGCGTGGGGAATGGTGGGAAAGGCAAGAGGAGGTGTATAGACAAGTCCAATCTTACGTTTGCTAAATGAACTTGTCATGCTGGTGTGTCACGCTTCGTGTTGCTAGTTGCTAGGCCTTGCCAAGGAAAGTCTGTTGCTGTTAAAAAACTGAGTCTGAAAGCTGCCATAAGTCTTTTTTTTAAGCTGTCCCATAACGTTTAACTTACTTATTGCCTAATGTGAGCATGATTTATTTTTGTCAAGTTCAACATTGCTGACATAATCAGTGTCAGTGATTAGATTCCTAATGTTCAAAACAAGAAGATAAAGTAGATGTGACTACTACTTTCAAGATGGTGTTTATTTCTTTGATAGGCAGAAAGATGATGAACTTTGACAATCATTTCAGGCTTGAACCAACAACAATGTCTCCCTAACTGGCAAGCTTACGTATCATATGAGTTGCACTTTTAAACAAAATTTTAATTAAGTTAAATCTCATGTGCTTATTTTTCCACAAATAAGCACATGGTCTCAACAAGAAGTCTGGAGTAACTTACAAAAGTGTTCTTATTTTCTCTGACTAACTGGAAGTCTGGCGAAATTATCAGGGTGTGACCTGATTGGCTCAGACTGGGAGGGATTGTACCTGTCATAAAAGTATGGATAATGCGCTCTGTAAACTTTCAGGAACAGTTCAGGGCTTGGTTGTGGTGATAGCGAAGAGTACAAGTCCTAACCCACAAACGGTGGAAGAACCCACTTGACTCAGTGGACTGGTGAGTCATCCAGTAGCCTGGTGTGGCTTGGCCAGAGGATAAAATTACAAACTACAGCTTTGTGATTTGTAAATGGGCAAAATGGCTTACTTCCTTTTTATTCACTTATTTCAGGCCATGAAAGTTAGTCCGTTTCTTCTTCTTTTTCTTACTTATTACTATTATTACTAACAGCTTCTTCATTCTATGTCCCTGCTTACTTTCAAAGATAAAAATCACCTAACTTATTTAGCCTTTTTGATTTTATTCTAAATCTTATGATAAGCTACAGACGCTTTGTTGTTTTGAATGCAAACACATGCTGAAGGAACTGAATGACAACCACAAACTGAAAACATGCTATGCTTGGAGTATGCAAACCTCAAATTAACAACCGTGTTATGTGACACAACAGCTTTAAACCAGCTGTTAGCACCCTCAAATTACAGGTACGGTTGCAGACTTTGTATTCAGTTACCTCTTTTATAATAATTATAAAGTAATCATATGTTTTGACATTTTTGTTATTCACTAAATGCATCGTAACATCTAAAAAATTAAAATCATGAAGTTATGATACAATTTTTATTTAAACTCTTCTGTTTAAATAAAAATGTAAACAGATGAGTGATAAAATAATAATAATTTTTATATAGGCATTGGCTGGTAATAGATTTCGTACATAATAACGAACATGTATTAGAACAAAAATCTTAAACAAAAATGTGCAACGTTGTCTACATACTTTGATTTAAAGCACAACACTACAGAAATTACGTGTGCTGAAATAATGCAGTATTTGATTCTGACAATGAAAACAATGTTAGTTGCAAAAATTTTAAGTGATTATTTTTAAATAATTATCATTTTAGCACATAGACCTAAGCAAAAAACATTAAATAAAATAAATGCTCACTTAAATTTTGTAGTAGTTTTCAATTGCTTAAAGGGGAGAATATTTGTTTCGCTCTTCTACCTTTTCATTCTTTATAGAGTAACAAGTATATCAAGTTGATATTAGAAAATTGTACCACCTTCTCAGTTAGCTAGTCTGCAGTCAGCGTCTTTATAGACATTGTCAGTTTGAGCTTGCCAGTTGTACTTTTAAAACATTTTTTTTAATAATGGGTCTGTTTTCACAACATAACTTCATATTTTTCTTTGTTGTAAGCAAAGACCAATAATAATATATTTGTTCCAGCCTGGAGAATACTGCACAGCAACAGCTTGTTTTTTTTAGGGGTGCAACACTCCACCAGTCTGCAGACTTTATTCCACATAGCAGGAGAAAACTCCAGTCACTTATTAAAAATATAAACCACAGGAGTAGCATGATGAAATAGGTTAGGGATATTGAAACCTTGGAACACATATTAACAGTTACTGTGTAACTATGCCATCGTGGATTTTTGCATCGTCTAAATGTTTTTGTTTTTTTTCTTTTAGTCAGTTCAAAGATCTCTGTTGTTAATTTTTCCTGTTATTTCTTGGATGCAAAAATTTCTAAAATCCAATGAAAAACAATGTGGGAGACCTCTTTTATTATGCAGCCACTTCAATAGACATTAACATGAATTTACTCCATGTACTAAATTAACAAACAGGCTAAAACTACTTTGCAGTAGACACATTTTTGCTTCCAAGAATTTAAGATCTTTTTGTGTGACTAAGCATTTTCATTAATTATCAGTTTATTAAAATTAATGGCAGTATAGCTGAATGATTTTAGCCCTGAGGTGGTTATGAGGTAAGAGCCAGAATCAAACACAAAGATACCAAACAGAGCGTGGTGGTTTCTTCTTCCCCCTGCTCACCTGTGGATCACTGCAGGATCAGGCTTTGGAGGATTACCACAAGGTAGGAGCTATGACAGGTAGGATATCAAAATAGACACCATTGCTTTGTTTGCTGCTATGGCAACAGACGTGAGCACCAAAGTGCAAGCACTGACACACGTTGGGAATCTGGGATTCTGTATTTCTGCTTGAGGTATGCAGCTTTTCCACACGAGGCAAAGCCAAACGCAAATGTACCGTAAACAAAGCTGGAGTGAAACACTAAACCAGCAGCAAAACACTTCAGCGGACCTCAAGTGTGCACACTGCTAATGTGTCAGTGGTTCATTTTTAACATTTCTGCATGAGATGACAAAAACAAACCTCTAAAATTGAACCGGTCCTGATGGTGAAGAGTGAATTAAACAAAGGTTGAGGAGACACAAACTCTCAAGAAGTATCGCCCTCTACCTGAACACGCCTCGCTGAGCAAACACCGGGTTTGATCCGGCATGTTCATTTCAGGTGTTATAACTCGTCGCGAATGGAGTAAGAGCAGAATACCTGAGAACAGGTTTTGGAGGCTGTAAAGTTCTGCTGCTCGTTTCGGGATACCTCAGTATTTCCATTGTTGTCGGAGTAATGTACACAAACTGAGATAAATCCACACAGAGCTTCTCTTGTCTCTCTGTAGATCATCACACCTCAACGCGACTGATGAGTGGAGCACAAAAGATGCCTCAAAGACAGATGAGCACGTATTGAATGTGACAGCACTCAGAGGCTTACATCCCATCCCGTTTTAGGCTAGAAAAACAGGTCCTCTGTAGCGCCTCATCTGTTCCAACTGCCTTCAGGCCTGCGGTCAGCTTGAATGGAAAACTTAGCGGCCGACTCATAAAAGTATTTCTGTTCTTCCAGCTCCTCTCTTCGTAAAGCACATTAGCCCTCAAAAACGAACTGTATTCGGACTTCAGCCTTTTTTTGACACACATGCAAAAGAGAACGCACTAATGAATGAGATGCAACCGCTGCCGTGTGGGAAATGTGACAAGATTAAATTAAGACACGCACACACTGAAAAGAGCTGGCATTTAAGAGCTTTTTTAACTCAAAATTACAACCACATGTTCAGGCTATTCCTGCACAGTGACTCACTCTGGCTGAATCAAGGATAAAAGCTGTAAAACTGAACGATTATGTGCATGCAGTTAAACTAAACTGGAGTCTGCAAACCAGTCTTCCTTGCTCGACAGAAAGGGCTCTATAATCAAAAGGTTGGAATCTCTGCTAAGCCCATCACAAAGAACACCAAAGCATGCAAAGCATTGTTCAAACATGCTATGAGACATCCTAATAAAATGTATCTACTTAGTTAGAGATGCACAGAGAACAAGGCTGGTGACGGAAATTTCTTTTTTTTCTGCCTCTGTTTGGTTAATAAAAATTCGGTAAATAAAAATCCAATGTTTTTTCCCGCTCAATGGACGCTCAAGTATTACCGATAGCAACCCTGAGAGAGCAGAAGACTCGGTTATTTTCAGCATCGATGATGTTTTTCAAAATGAAGTTAGAAGAAAACTATTGTCTACAGAGGTATGTTGACAGTTCAATCGAACTAACACAAACTACCAGAGTATACCAGGAAGCTGAATGTATTACCACAAAGTTGATCTATTTTATCCTTTAGCGGAATCCAATTTTGTCTAGGATGGAAAGTGTTTGATATGGAAATGTTGCTTCTCTTGTAGAGAAATACACAACAGAACAGCTATTAGTAATGTCAAGAGCGCTAACCACGCTAAGCACTAAAATAAGATGCTAAAGACAGTTTAAAATATCAACCTTGGTCATTTTGTTTTTCTGTTGACATAACAGTGAAGTCCTGCGGAGCTACACAGCTGTGTAAAAGTTGACTGCTCTCTCAGACACATGGTGCTCTGGTCCTAAAGAGAATTATGATGAATTAACGAAGGTTCCTATAGTTGTGATAAATTAATGATTTAACAATCTATCACAAAGAAAAATCAACTTTTCTTCTTAAATATTAAGTTTGAGCGCTATAGTATATTGTGTAATTATTCTTTGTTGGGTTTTATTTATAGATACTTCAGTCCTTCAACCAGGAGGATTTGACTGTTTTGTAGATTGTAATGCAGACAGAGGCAGCTCTTTGACTTCGAGCTTTGTTTTCTCCTTTTTCAGTTGGTCTAGAAAGTAGGAAGATAATAGCTTTATTTATAACTTCTAAATAGAAATTGAATTGAAAAGGAGTTACGAAACTGATTACTGGAAATATCTTTTATCAGTGCATAATGTTAACAGGTTAACAGCTTTCCACCGCCTCTAGTGTTGCTTCTCCTACGGCGTCTGCATGCTAAATAGGAGGAGTCATGTTATTTCTACAAGTATTTGTGTTTTTTTGTTTTTTTCTGCCGTCAGTGGCCTGGATCAAAGAACAGCACAGTGTGTTGGTAACGGGCAACACTGAGCCTTCTGTCTGCTCAGACTGTACTAACACTGCTCACGTTTTGCAATGCACAGCAGCTACCTGGATGACTTAATCCTCTAGAAACTGCAGGCTGTTGTTGCGGAAAGTTGGCTGCATTTCACGTTTATTCTGCTCGCATAAAATAAAAAAAAATAATAATGATAAAAACAAGCTAGAATAAAAGTTAAAGTTAGAAAAAAAAAGTAATATGATTTAGAGAGAGAGGACAGAATATAGCAGGTAGAAATGGTAAAATTAGAGTATTATAGCCACTCCGTGTAAATAGCTGCTTTGACCCAAATGGCACAGTTTTCCAGTCCGTACCTCTTCCCTTGCAGCACAACTTGTTCCCTCTCTCGTCTTTGTACCGACTTCAGTCCACCGACTCGGGCCTTCTTTTTCGTCCGAGTGTCACATTCCATAGATCGGACAAGGAGCTCCACCCAAACCGCCCCTTTCCGGAGCGTGCGCTGTGATCGCGTACTCGCTGCCCGGGCTGAGAGCTCCTCTCGGCGGTGGGTGATCCTCCGGAGCCGCCGCGGCAGAGCAGCTGTAGATCCGCGCAGTGAATGAGGAAGGACAGGAGTGAATGTTGATAGGAAGGGCTTTCCCACCGGTGAGACTCCTCCCAAAGCGACAGGGACTCCACACCATTGGAAGTTTGCTCCTTGTGCTTTGTTTCAAAAGTGGGCTTAGCGTCACGGATCCTGCGTTTTATCAGTTCTTTCAAGGATCTGACCTTTAACTAGTCGGACACTCGTTTCAAACTTTGCGTGTTAGTTTGAGAACTCACTTTAATGACTAAATAACACAATCTCGTCTTTTCCCATTGGCAATAACTTAAATACGCAACATATTCGTACTTTAACCATTGCATTATTGCCAAAAAGTCTTGAGCCACTCTTCTTTCTTTTGTACTTTGTTTATAAAAAATAACTAATGTGCTGCAACAGTTTATTGAAATGCAAACAAAATTGAAAAGTTTGCAAGTCTGCATGGAAACGGGATTCATTAAAATATAACAATTTTGAATTTTGACAGTTGTCATTACATTAGAGCCAGTTTTAAACAACAAATCCAAAATTCACAGTGAATTTGTTGTAGATATCTGCTACTTTTAAGTTTTACAAATGTGATACGTTTAGCCACATTTGGATGGATGGATGGATGGATGGGTAGTAAAATAAATGAAAAGATGGTAAATGGGATGGATGATGGACTATGAATGGTGCATATAGTGCATAGATGGATGAACGGACGGATGGTGAATAAATCTGTGGTTGAATAAATAATGGTGAGAAAATAGATTGGTAGAGATGGATGGATGATGAATAAAAGATTAAATAAAGGGACTGATTATTATTATTTTTTTAAAATAACCAAAAATAATTTTAACTAAACTAGTTTAGTTAGTGGCTCTATTTGCTTCTTTACATCTTTTCTTAAGCTTATGGTAACCACCAAGTTGCACTACTTTCTTATTTAACAACTGGTTGTAAATGTTTAGGAACTCAGTATGACCTCAACGTGCCAAGAAGATTATGTGGCTGGTACGAGTTGTCTTGTTGCTTACTGAAGTATTTCCTATAAAAAACTAGCCAAGCACTGAGCATCCACCTACTTCAGAAATATTTATTTGATTAGAAATGGGGAAAAAAAAGAGCTTTTTTTAATATGGAAATTCAGCTGCCCATCACTTCATAGCAGGTATTGTGTCATTTTTTTTGTCATATAAGGTTTGTAGATGCCGATCTCGACTGTTATATCTGCAAAATTTCATCTCGTGTTTAGCATTTTTCCTGAAACAAGGAAGACCTTATTTGAAATGACATGGATTTTTATACAGGATTATGAATAATGATTTTAATTTGAACCGATCACAACTCAGATGATCCAACTTTTCCCTCTTCAATACTTCAAAAATAACTTCTAATTTCAGCAGACAGACCGCAGTACGATCTTTACATTTTACAGCTGGTAATATGTTTGTATTTTCATTTTCTACTCATTGTAAAGTTTTTGCTCATTTGTCTTGATTTAGTATTTCTACTGAACCTGATTTCCAGAAGTCTTTTCAGAGATCATACAGATTTCTACTCAATTCAACACTCTCCATGTGTACAAAGCTCTTAACATTGAAAATTTTCATTTTTCACAAAATTTGTCAGAATTTGTGACGTTGCTAAAATAAACGCAACTTAAGAATATTTCTTTTATATTTTTAAAGTGACCAGAAGGACTATATTTTTTTATATTGCTCTTCAAAAGAACATAAAATTAAATAAAAATAGATGCATGGAAATCTTTAAGTCTAAATATGGCAACAACAAAAAAACAACAGCCACTTGTGTAAACTTGCCCACAGCAAGGCTGGACCCAGCTGAATCTTTCTGCCACCCACAGTGAACAGTATGGCACAGGAGATAATTAAACGTCTCCAAATCTCACTGTCAGTTTGCAATATTTATGTGATGGAGAAGCTGACTTTTATTATCAGACATGAAGTGGAAAAATTCACACTCCTGTGTAGGAACCTTGAGCTCAGTATATAACACCTATAATAATCTTTTTATTATTAGCTAACGAACGTAAGATGTCACTATTCTTATTTACTTTTTACCCCTCGGCTTAGTTACTTTTATGGTAACTGTAGACAAACGGTGCTTTAAACTCGTTTGTAATCGCTGCATTTTCTAAATATAAAAACATAATATTAAGAATAAATTCACTGTCAGAACAACAGATGCATATTCAGTGTAGCGTTTTGTCTCTGCAAGGCAGTTATTTTGTGCTTTTTACATGTCTTTACAAGCGGTCTGCGTTGAACTGCTTCCCAGGGTTGTAGCCTGACATTCGTGAAAAACCAAGCTGGGGGTTTGAAAACAAAATTAAATGTAAGAGTGATTGCTAATTGCTTGTTTACTGCCAGAATTGTTGTGAAAGATAAAAAGACCAGCCACAAACTGATAAAAAAAAAAAAATATTGTCATCATAATGTGATCATGTCCTTGTTTAACTGGACATAATGATGTCTGTTTGTGTGACTTTCTATCGTCTCTCCTTTTGTTTTGTTTTTATTCTTTACGATTACCTAAATTATTATGATTTCCATGAGATATTCTTAGAAACATTGCTATGGTATACGTTCATGCAGTATTACAATAAATCTATAATTTTCTAGAGCTGTTATTCTTGTACCAATGTCCTTTATTAATGGTGCATAAATTAGATTAAACATCCATGTGTTTTCTTCGGACTCCATGTTTCTATGTGAAACATAGTGTCAGTGAATCAGCTATTGTTTTTCTCCAAGGTGAATCACTGAGGCTGAATCAACAGACTCTGTGATCAGGTCCCCTTCTCTATAGAAAGCTCCATAAAGCTAGTCTCACCACGGCATGCTGTCATGTCTCATTTTATCTCCTCAGAAAAGGTCGAACCTCCTAAAGCATGCCGCTGCACATATCTCATGTAAACAATTCTTTAAACCCGATGTTGCTTCAGCTCAGTTTTCTCACACCTTTTGCTTTATGCTGGCGGTGTTGATATGAAACAATACAAGGTTCACCTGAAAAGAGGCAGTATTGATATCGACACGGGTTGAAATAGAGACAAATCTATACACCAGTCAGCTTGTGTTTGTGTTTGCAGTTATATGGTCTGTCCTTTGCCCCGAAACGTGTTCAGTGCACAGGACACACCTTGTTTGATGACTGTATGTTTGGCTCCTAAAGGAGTGGCTCTTGTCAGATAGTCTGCCTAACCATCCGTGTCCTGATATCACATCAACACAGAGACTCACAAACCGTGGAGGCCATGTTTCTGAGCTCTCACCTTTTATGTTTGCACTTGCCTTGTTAATGTAGCATCAACATGAAATGTGAGGAGTGAGAGTGGGAGCGTTAGCATACAGCTGGTGGGGATGAGCGCCACATGCTGCAGCTGAAAGTAAGGAGAAAGGAAACATGCTGAACACAGAGAGGAAAGTAGTGAGAAAAGAGAGAGAAAGTACAGGTACTTTCTGCATACTGGAATTAGTCCTGAAAGCAGAAACGAAAGACGCAGAAACGCTGGGTGCGGCTGCAATGAGGAATGTGCTTAAGGCATCTTACCACACCCAACCTCTTTTGCCTCGCTCCCTCCCTGCCCCCACTTTATCTCTCGCTAAATCTTCCAAGCACTCTGCCTCCATCGCTCAGCCTCTTTCAGCCCGACCCTGCCCTCGCTGAGTCACCTGGCAGCCTGTCAGCAGGTGAGCAGTTCTGGAACAGAGAAAAAGCTTGGCCTGCACACCTGGCTGATGATCCCTGGCGTCACTAGAGGGCCGTTTGATTAAAAAATGTGTTTTGAAAATACCATCTTTAGAGAATGGGAAATGAATTGCATTGCAAGTTATTAAGTAGCAATATGCAATGTAAATATACAAAAGGGTTTATATTGGAAGATGAAAATGCAAACACGAGGCAGTTAAACATGAGATGAAATAATTTTTTTTTTTGTTACCAGAATAGATGGATGCTAGACAGAAGTTAGCCCTAATTTAAGATGAAGCACTGTGGGATGAATTTTCACTGACAAGTGCCTTGCAAAACAAGCTGTAACACTTAAACCTTTTCACATTTTGTCACATCTCAACCAAAGATTTCAGTGTATGTCATTGCGATCGCATAATAGACGCACACAAAGTTGTACACGAATTTGTGTGTACAAACATGATATATTGGTTTTATTTGTTACAAATAAAAATCTAAAAAGTGTTGTGGGCCTCTGTAGAGACATCTTGCACACGTTTGGGGGTATGTCTCTATCAGCTAAAGATGCAGGATTTTTCTGCATTTACACAGACAAGCTTGTTTCCCGTAGTCACCAATAAAAATGGGAAAGACAACAAATCCTGCCATTCAGGTTAGGCAAATGAGTGAACGTGTTCACAAGTCAGGAAATGGCAACAAGAAACTAGCTTCTCAAATAAACCTGTGTAGTTATACCGTCAGAAGAATGATTAAGAAATTTTAACTATTTAAACAGTGGAAAGGAACACCGGAGAGGCTAAGTTTGTGTTATCACCACACACAGTGAGAAGGATGGCAAGGCAGATATAAAACCTCCAAATTTCACTCATCCAGCACTTTGCATGTAGTTAACCAATTCTAATCAAAGGGTGATAAACTCCGCAGCACTCTTCCTCTCATGACTGGCAATGAATTAGAGGCTAAATGTCCATCTGTTCTGTCAGAGCCAAAAGAGAATAAAATAAGAGTGTTCATGCTGAAGCTGGGTCAGTCTGTTGTTGAGTGAATCTGCATTCAGGGAAATCCAGCTAGTTCCAAATTACATTACCGCCACACCTTTCTCTGAATACTTTCATTCAGCTCCATTGCTGACGTCGCTTTTGTTCCAGCGCAGATTTAATCTGCGCGTTCTGGTGTCAATGAGATACTTTGTGAATGTTGAGCAGCAGCACAATGAAGTTACTCTGAAAGTCTCCTGTATCTGCTTCTTTGCCTCTGTCTCTGTGAGCTCTCCCAGCATGCTCTTCTCACGCTGTAATGTCACACCTGCGTATAAGGTGACTCCCAGGAGTTTGACGCTTCGAGGTCAGTTTTGCACTACAGTGGTGGTCGGAAAGATACATGCGTACACATTTCTTTTGCAGACCTCTAAAGCTGTGTAAAAGTGGCGCCATATGCAAATGATACGGTGCGACACTGAATCACAGAAACAATACAGCAACTTTATGTAATTTTCTTTAGTTTGCATTGAGAAACACTGGCAACCTACTATTTTTTTTATAATTATTTTTACAAAATCATTATTTGTCATATAAAAAAAATTGTTATCAGTACTACAAGCTAACCAATTTAAAATAGATATTTTGTGAATAAAATACATTGGTCAGAAAGCAAATGTATGTGCCTACAATTGAGAAAGCTGAAGCTAAAGTACTACCTAAAACAATTTCTGTCAAGTACTTCCAAATGAGTTTTGTGTCATGATCCTGACAAACCTGCATGTGTGCGTTATCATCACATGAACGTCTGTGTATGTTAACTGCTGTAATCATAGCTCGAGGCCTGTCTCAAGCACTGGATGTTTTTAGCTCTGGGTGGAGTGTTATTGTAAAAACCAATCAGCCCAGTTATGAGAAAAGTCCCCGTAGTGCGCAGTTAAGTTTTCATTTGTCTTTCATAAATAATTGTGCGTGGTATGTTTTGTGTGTTAAAGAGGAGGAAGAAAATGCTACTGTGCCATTACTGCATACCTACAAATAGGTGTTGCCACTCCGGTGCTATTATTACCTCTGCGCATGGACCGATAATCATGATTATTGGGAAACTAAACACATAACTTCCACAAAGTCTGCCTGATGAAATAAAGACGGTATATAACACATCCAGTGACTCATCGTGAAAGTTATTTGTTACGTTTTGGTTTTAAGTTTGAAGCCAAATGTAGGCTGAAACAGAGGCAGGAAGGCGACGTGGATAGTTTTTAATAATGAGAAACAAAAACGTACGAAAGTAATAGAATGTTAAACCGTTGTGAGCGTAATAGACAGTCTAATGGAAGAAGTGATAAAGGAACCAGGTGAACTAATTAGAGGAAATGTGGCACAGCTGTGGCCATAAAAAACATGCAAACTAGTGTGAGGAAGACTGACAAAAAGGGAGATTAACAAAAACTCAAGGAGAACTACAAACCAAAGGGAAAAACTATCACCAAACAAAATTAAACTAAGAAGCTAAACTCTATGGCAACGCCCCTCTGACAATAATAAACACTGAGAAATCAACTAAATATGGCAAGACCGAGAGAACATACCACAAGGAAATGATCAAAAGCAAAAAAGAAATCCAAAACCAAATGTGATCAAATCTAAACAATAAAACCTTTTTCTCCACCTTTGGTCCTCAGCTTCATTGTAAACATAGATTGGAGGGTCTTTGTTCTCACTGTGATTGAGGACAAAAAAAAAAAAAAACTACTTCTAAACAAACCAAATAAGTCCTTGGACAGGTTGTGACTTCAAAAGCACATCAGATTTACACATACACAGACAAGAGTTTGCACCAGAAACTTTTCTGACGCGGCGTTAATTATGGGTTGTCAAAGGAAACTGTAGATCAGCAAATGGATGCTGATAGAGGTCGAAACATGCAGGCAGTCATCCTTATCTACCTCATGGAAAAGAACAAGTTGATAAATAAGTTGAAACTCGATCCCACAGTGGGACTCATAAAACTGTTTGACATGAACTATCTCATGTATGTTTAAAAGTCTGAAAAGACACAATTAATTCTTTTTGGAATGACTCTTCATCATTGCTGATCATTTTATCCAACAGTCTAATCCTTATGAGCAGATTGAAATTCAATTTTTCCCTCTTTACGCTCTTTAGTTGGGATTTTAGATCTCCTGACGCATGAATGAAGACATATTTTCTCACAAGATACAAATGACTAACATGTTTTGGTCCAGTTTAGCAGGTGGATCATTTATGAGAATGTCTGATTAATGTTTGTTTCTTTAAGCTTCAAATTTTCCACCGAATGCTGTATCTGGGTATTTATTTGCGATTAAAGCTGATATGACTCACAAGAAATAATGATGCTGACGGTTTTCAATAGATGCAATAAGAGACTCCGCAACAATCTACTGAAAAATGTGGTCCTACAGCACCATCTACTGGCAAATATCTGTAGGTTTACGAAATACAGCAGCACAATGTCCCACTACACAACACCGAAGTTTGATTTGAGTAAAAATAAACATTTCAGCTAATCCGGGAATTTTTGGCAAGGAGGTTCTCTCATCTCACCCACAAAAGAACTTGTAGTCATTGTCCTGCGTCAGTATGTGTTTTTATAAAATGACAACAAAATAAATTTCAAAAAAACCATAACTGAAGTAATAATATAAGAATAATGTGTTTTTCATTACTATTATTTTATTATTGTTGTTGTGTTGTTTAAAAGCTCAATACAGCTATCAAATATCAATTTTAATTATTTACGATATTTGATTTTTTTTTTTTTGCTTTAATTTTTTTTTTTTCGCGTTGTTCTAAACTTTAATGTGTTTCTATTTTAATAATTATCTAGATCAGTGTTGTCCAAGTCCACACAGCAAATTTGGAAGTGTTGAATTCAACTCCTAGAGAGTTGAATTCAACACTTTGAAAGTGTCTATATTGGTGCACTCTTGATGTGTTAATATAACACTTTTGAAAGTGCTATTTGTGATAGAGCTGAATCAACACTCTCAGTAATTGAAATTTAACACATATCCGTGTTGACTTACCTAACACTAGTGTGTAGGGACAAAAGTTAACATTGTGAATGTGTTAATTATTAACACTGGAATTTGCTGCGCGCCCTGCAACTCTTACACGCGTTCCCACTCCAACACACCTGAATCAAGACTGACTAGCAGTAATCGACCTGCTCATGAACCATTTATTTGATGTGCGTTGGAGACAAACAGCAAAAATGATGCAATATTTCTTCACCGCTGATAGGGCAACTCCCTCCCCAGTGCCAACAGAAACGTACTGATGGTGTTTGTTGTTGATAGTACCATTTCCATGGCATGGAAAGCGAAAATGACTCTTAAGTTTCGCTTTCCTGACTACAGCTGATTCTGTCACATATAAATAACGCGGCAGTCTGTAGAGCAGCATTCAGAGGACAAGCACTGCGTTTCTGCGGATCTCCAGGCGTCAGAAAATAAAGCAAAATGAGCAGATCAACAGGTAATACCTTTTTTTCCCCCACATACATGCAGGATTGTCCTTGTAGTTTGCTGCGACTCAGTTTATTGTTTTATTCCAGAAACAAGTGCGTTGCTTTGTTTTGAAAAACGTATTGAACGCTGACTTAATCATTATAATGATCCTAATAAGTTGAAGTGAAGATCTATGTGTAAGTTAAGGTCATAACAAAAAGCATAACATGTAATAAATTAAAGGAAAAAAGCGTATTGGACTCTGACTTAATCATTATAAAGAAGACAGAGTTCCACTGAAAAACAAAGCTTTTCGACTTAATAAAAAACCCATAATGGTGACTTGCATCGAGGAAAAAAAAACTTCATATGATAGCTTTGCATGTAAAAATGATAAAATTATATTTTATAAGAAGGCGAACTCTCACGGCTCGGCTAGAGTAAACAACTGGGTCAAATGCGCCCCCTTATGGTCAGATGTTAACTGAAAAAAGGTGCCAAATTCTCATGTTATGTTTATGGGCTTCTCGCAGTATTTTATACACCACTGAAAAGTCAGTAGTGCAAAAATTTTACATTGAGAACATAAATAGAATAACTATAAATCCAGAAATCCAATGTCTCAGAACATTAGAATGTTATAAGACAAATTAAAATTCCTTTTAAATACAGAAAGTTTTACCATTTATGTCCAAAGCAGGTTTCAGCACTCTGCACGGTTTTTTGTCAAAGCATATAATGGAAAGTTGAGTGAAAGGAAAAAGTGCTGTAGGAAACGGTGAAGAAGTCTTAAAAGGTTTCTTTCTTTATTGAGTCTGTGTATTATTACTTTTTCAGAAAAATGAGTTGTGCATTATTAGCTGTGAGCTGTGTCGCATTTAGTTAAAAATAAGTCCATTCACAAAAAGAAATGAGCAAAACATGTTAATGTAAAACTTTTGTATGGCAGTCTTTAAATTAAAACTTATGTCTCTAAAGGGAGACAGGTGGAGCACCTAAATGACTCGTATGAGTTAAACGACGATAGTAATTTAATATAGCAAGATTTGATATCAGTCTGATGTCTGGAAAATGACAGATTCAAGTTGGGAGGGTTATTCTTAAAACATTACAATTATAACCTTGCAGGATAATTTGAGAAATAACTGACATTTTCGGTCTGTGCCAGACTACATTTTAACTTTCTTTTTTTGTCTACTCAATTAGATTGGACTCCAGCTGTCTGGCTGGACATATTTGATGAACTCCTTTATGATGGCAATGAGCTGGACTACGGAGACGAGTGGAATCTAAACTTTAACTACACCCAAACGAACGAAATCACCAAAGAACAGAGGAAGAGAGGCTGGAAAGTGTATTCCCATTGTGCCTTTGGAAAGTACGTATTGTGCTTTACTTATGTTTTTTTTATGTACTAAGATATTAATGTGCCAATCATGGACATTTGATGTTCTGTCTAGTTTTCAGTTGCGATTACTATGCAAGTTATATGAGGAAGCATTTTATACTGGCAGTATCATTCTTTTATGGCAGGGACAGAAACTGTGCAAGTTGTTAATTTAGTACAGGATGTGATTTATCTACAAATGTTATCCAGAAATGTACTCTTTTTCAGAGGGAATATGATATAAAACTTAGAAGCACCATTTAAAATCTGATTAAAAGCTTTGTTGAATATGTGTCTAAAGGCTGCATCCATCATCTGATTTTCCCCAGGTTCCAGTGCGGAGCTTGTGATAAGACCTGGCCTTCAGCTCGAGTGGTGGTGCTGTTCCGCTACCGGGTGAGAAACGGCCGGGGTACGGTGATAATGCGGCCTTTTGGTCAAGCTTGTCGTCGTTGCCAGGACGGGGCATTTGATCTTCCAGGTTTCTCCAGGAAAGAAGTGGAAAATGCTTTGCTCAGGCTTTTTTCTAAAATCCGTAAAAATTGCTATGGGGAGGAGGAAAGCGACGAAGCTTCTTCGACATCCTCTACTAAAGTGTGGACCAAGCCTCATGAGGCAGCTCTGTGTGAGGCCTGCCGTCTGGGCATTTGCTGTCTGGAGGATGAGTGAAGGAGAGACATCCCATCTTTCTCGGTTTTGGCAGACCTTATCCTTGACATTTTGAGGTTGTAAATATGTTTGTCAGATAAAGTTTGATGAGATACTGAGACCAAAAATCAGCTTTTGTAAAATTAAAATTACTTGGGTAATTTTTTTGATTGTTTGTTTATTTAGTTATGGTAAACATATTGTACATTTGATACTTGTGCATTTATGGTAAAATTGATATTTCACCTTATTTTATAATGATCTGAACTTTTTATTATTCAATTAAGGTAATCTAAATATATCTATGCAAGTGGAATTTTTTTCCTTTTTTTGTCAAATGTTCCACAAAGTTTGATAATATTGGCAATGGGGATGTTTTAACAAAAAAGACTTGGACGTTTGTCTGCTGTTAATTCCTCACATTGTAAAGAGATTTATTATATTTAGATATATTTTCTAATATCTTATTTATGAAATAAGTAACCTTAACTACTGTAATGCTTACAGTAGTTAAGGTACATATATGTTAGAACAGGGTGAACTGTTTCCAGTGACAATATGTCCTGTTTAATATATGTTCACTTAACCTGGCACAAGCTCAGCAGATAGAAAATACCAATAGAACCAGAAAATTTGTGTAAAAATAAAAATCTAACCCTAACATAAATTGTAGTTGTGTGCCTGTGCGTGATTTTGTTACAATATGTTTGGTTTTCATTGAGTGAAGTTACTGACAGTGGGTAGAGTAACCAGAAATTTTTCTTAAATAAGATTGACAATACTTCAAAATATTAAAAAATATTACTGGTAAAACTTCACTGTAATACATTGAGCCAAAGTACATATCATTCAAAATGTTATTAAGAGTATTTGCAACTAGTTGCTACACCTCTCTGATGGAAAAAGCTCTATGGAAAGTTGGATATGATTTAATTTGATGAATGTAAGACAATTATTATTTAAGCTTGAATCATATTCTATAATTCATCTAAAGGATACACAATTAGACGAGAAGGTTTAAAGTTTCTTTTTGTTTGTTTTGCTTTTTATTGCAAGTTTAAATAGATGATTTTATATTTAATGGATTACACCTTAGTACGGCAGATGGCGCTAATACACTGCGATTAAAATTTACAGAAGAAGAAGACGACTTTGCTTTATTTACTTTGTGAAAATTGTTAAACAACTGCTTAAATGTCTGGTGTAAATGTTGTAAATTAACGCCACAATAAAAAAAAATTGTTTTTGTCCTGTTCCCTTTAAAATCTGGTGTAATTTAGTCAGCGGTCTGTTTGGCTCTGTCAGTGGGCGGAACCCCAGAGTGATACGTCAACCGTTGTCAGAACTGCGCCTGCGCACTGTATCCGGTCTGTTCTGTGTTAGCAACAACAAAGTGAAGCTGGAGCAGAGTCCGTGTCGCCTCTACGCTGTCAGCAGCATCTTCACTATCGTCCTCCGCCGGGGTCCGCTGGCTGAGAGGATGGTAGAGCGAAACGGCAGCCGGAGAACCGAATGACATTTGTAAGACGATGGCTGTTGATGCACGCCAGTTTCCAAACGTGTAAGTAGAAGCAGTCCAGCTGTAGTGTTGGTAGTTGGAGCTAACACAAACCGCTAACGTTTAACAGAAGAAGAAACACGGAGAGACAGCTGGCTAGCCGCGGTAACAACACCGAGTTGGGCTGCTGGTTTTTGGGTGGTAACGTTTCTCACCACAACACCCTGTCTTAACAGACGAACTGAAAACAGGTTAGAGCGAAGATGAAGCTCATAACTCGCGGGATGTATTACACCTGGCCGTTGTTTGGTGGGTGATTCATACAAACTGTCAGCGGGTTGAAACAAAGGAGCGTTTAGAGAGAAAAAAAAAAAAAAAAGACCGAGGGGCCGCATGGACAAACACATGCAGGGAGAAGTCTGCTGTTTGTTTGGTGCTCCATTTCATGCTGACACACTTCGGAGGATAACCACCCGAGGTCTGACCTGGATATTTAACTGATACACTGTGACCCAGCTAATTTCGTTAAAAGTCGCTCTGTGTGTCATCACAGCTGCTGCTGTGTCCGACTCCAACAAGTTTTATGTCTGTTTGGGTAAACAGACTTTGTCCTGCAGCACTTTATACAGCAGCAGCGGAACAATCCCTACTTGAACTAAGTTAATGTGTATCAGATGATGGGAACCATTCACGCTCTTGCAGTTGTTACTGATGTATTTATTGATCTCACTGAGGGTGAATTGCTATTCTCCTAACTATATCTTAAAATCAAAATCACACATCAATGTTGTGTTATTGTATGATTACATAAAAACCTTGAACAAATGTATTATTAGTTAATAAAGGATTAATTATTCCCATACCTTGGCTGGTTTCAGGTATTAAGGAATACCAAGGTTTTATTAAGTTACAGTTTCAGTGCTGCTATAACTGAAGTAAAAGTCTTTATAATGGGAAACATGAGAAGTAACTGGAGTGATCAGGGTTTTCTTTAGCTGTATACAACCTGTATTTATACAGACCTCTTCCTCCCCCACTTATTGCTGCATTTTGGTTTTTAGATTACTGATAGAAAGGTTTTTTTTGCTTACAGAAAATACAAACTCTTGTGTTTGTAGATGCTTCCACTTGATAAAAACATAGGCAGTCCAGTCTTGGAAACCAAAGTACTTATTAGTTTCACACCACTTAGGTATAGCATTACTGACACTAGCAATTGTGCTGAATAGCATAGGTCATGTCTTTATCGCAACTCCTAGCAGTCGGGATCTATCAGGCAGCAAGTGGGCATTGTGTTCTCAAAGTTGATTTGTTAGAAACAGGAAAAAGAAATTGGCAAGCATTTGAGGGAGGTGGGCAAGAGCCAAATTGCGATGGCTAGATGAATTAGTCGGAGAGTCAGCAAAACTGCAGCACCTCTGAAGTATTCCCAGCCTGCAGTGGACATTATCTGTCATAAGTGGGTCAAGGAAGTAACATTAGTGAACTAACAACAGGGAAACGGTGATGCTGATGCATGTCGAGGAGTAAAGGCTCCTCGACCTGTGTGCTCTCATTCAGCCGTATAACCTAAATTTTTTCTGTAGAAAGCAACGCTGCTTCTGATACACTGGTGTTACTGTACACTGTACAGTACACTGCACACCAAATGTTGGTTTTTATGACGAGCTGCAATCGACACGTCTGTTTAGCAGCCAGCTGCATGCCTGAGTAAATAGGCCCGACTAATTAACCAGCTAAAATCAGCTTAATATTTCTTGCACAGTGAAATGTTATTTTTTAATGTTAATCTATCAACATTTAAAAAAACGGAATGTATTAATAGCGTTTATTTATTGCCGTTAACAAACAGAATGTTAGATTTTATATTAGTAGTAGGAATAACTTATTTTTCCGTTTTAGGTGAAAGCAAGTATATCATACCTGATATACACATACTTGATATACTTCTTTTGGATATGTAGTGAGCATGTGGTATAACCACCACACTCTCAAGTACATATTTCTGCTACCCTAATGAAAGTGATGGGTTGTGCTATTTGCGTTTTTACACCTTAAGCATCTTTTCTTTAAATATGGGGGAACATATTTCAGCCAACTTACCCTCAGTGTGCAGCAACACATGGAGAAAGGGCGCCGTAGGCCTACTCCACCCAGCATACAATCAAGAAAACCTCTGGTCACTATGGCAACTTCTCTGGCGTCTCATTAAAAGAACTTTAAAAAGCAACAACAACCGTAACATGGAAACATTTTTGCTGTTTTGAAACCTAAACTTTGATCCTGGTAACCAACCCTCACTGTCCACAAAAGTGTCTGCATTTTATCAATTAATCAGGTTATTATGTAAAGTTTTTCACAAGTTAGCCTTATTAATAAGCAGAGTTTTTTTTTTCTCTCTAGCTCTGTAATCTCTTACTATTCCTAAGCAACTTAAGTGTTTTAGTTGTTCTGTTGCATGAGGCCTGTGCAGCCCTGTGGAATAAATTAAACTCATTACTGTGGATTTTTCCGACATCGGTCAGATCTCCGTTCTCAATTGGATTTAAAACTGAAAAGACGAACGTCTAGTTAACAGGAAATTCGTCAAATATTTCAGCTCCAGCTGACCACTAAATGACGTCTTCCTCAGATTTGACACCACTAGATAACTTGCAGGAAGACTGCCAACTTCAAGACATGCAATCCTTTGAATTCCAGGATTCCTTCTTGACCAGACTTCCTGCCCTTATTTAGTAAAAGAGGCAGGCAAGATATGCACAGAGGTGAAGTGAACTGGAAGTAAACTAGTGCGCACAAAAAGGAGGGAAGCAGACAGACTGACCCATTAACTGTTGCAGCCCACTTCACCACTTGGTTTTACACAAAACCACAGAATACAGAAGTGTTTTGGGATTATTCTCAGTCTTAGCAGCTTCTGTTTGACCCTTGTGTCTCATCTGTCAGCGTACATTTTCGCTGCCTGTCAGCGCAGAGGAGGGGGGAAGGCACTCATCCACGTTATTCAAATGTTCCCAAGTCCGGGCAGTCAGCGGCCAACTGTAGCCAGCCTAAAAAAGGGGGCTCTTTGTGAAGGCCAGACAGATGGCCATAGAATGAAGACTGTAATGATACCCTCAGCAGCCCAGCACACACACAGACTCATGCACTCGTCACACACTCCGCTCATTACGGGACGTTGCTATGTGTGCGTTCAAGACAGGCTTAGCTGTTTGTGAGGAAAAGGGAGAGGTGGGGAGGATCAGGAAGGAAACGAAGCAAAACACGTTGATAAAGACAGTGCAACATGTGAGCAGAGAAAGATGCTGCTTGTTTGTTTTTTTTACTCTGCATCGCTCCATTGTTGTTTTTGCAATATATTAAAAAAAGTTTCTCCTGTTGTCGGGAAGAGATGGGAGGATTTGCAGTGTTGTGAGAAAGTGTTTGCCCTCCTTACAGATTTAATTTCCTTTTCGCTTTTGTCACATTTAAATGTTTCGGATCATCAAACAATTTTCCATATCAAACCAAGGTAACCTGACTGACTAAAAAGAAGCTGTCTCTACATAACGATCTATTCATTTATTAAGGGAAAGAAAGCTAATGCCACTTCGCAATATGTGGAAACCGTAATTTCCCCCTTACTAATGATTGGGATGACCAAATTTTGTGGGTACACTTAAAGCTGGTCAGTAGATTGAATCTGCCTGAAAACATGGAGAATGCTAAAAGATCTCAAAAAGCAGTACATGGTGCTAATTATTTCAAAAGAAATTCAAATGAGCAACAAGGTAATTGACGTTTGTTGGTGTGAAATGGTTTACAAAGTCATTCCTAAGGCTTTGGCACTCCACCAAATCACACTGGGTGCCATTATCCAAATATGGAGTAAATATGGAACTGTGACGACCCTTTGGAGTGGCTGGCTTATTCCAAAGCAACATAGACTCATCCAGAAAATCCCGAGAGAATCCAAAATATTTGAGGACTGCAGGCATCAACTGCTTTAGTTGAGGTCAGTGTTCGTGAAAGGCAAACATTTTTATATTCCCAAATACTTTCTTGCTTTATGTCCTGAATCTGAAGGAATCATGCACTCACTTCTCTCAAACACAAAATCCTGTAGGAGAATGTTAGCCCATCATTTCCTGACCTTAAATTAAAGCTTATTTTAATCATCTAGTGGGACAATGATCCAAAGTAAATCTGCATGTCTGTCCTGAAGGGCTCAAAACAAACCCAATGAAGGTTTTGTACAGGTCAAACTCTGGCTTGAGATTCTTGGGTATGAGTTTAAGTGGGTGGATCATTTTCCAATACCCTCCAGTGTGGCTACATTAAAACCATTCTAATAATAAGAATTAGCCAAAATTCCTCCAAAAGCGTTGTAAAACACACCGATTGGTTGCTGCCAACTTCATTCGGTTTAGGGGGAGATTACTTTTTATCATTAATCCAGGTTGGTTTGGAAATCTTTTTCTTGAGCCTGCAATAAATAAAATCATTTGAAAATTGCCTTTTGTATTCACAGAGATCATATTTGTCTGATATTAAGATTTATTTGTCTGAAATGTAGAACTGTTCCAAAAACACAAGAAGCCTATAAGCGGGAGATACTTTTTCAGATCACTGTACCGTGTAAGCCTCCTCTGTGGGAGCAGCCACAGTTGTGATTTTTGGGTTTAGCGCCTGCGAGAGAAAGTAAAGCTGGTTTGGCTTGGTACTTTAGTGCTGCATGGCTTAACTCACTCTCAGGCCTTCATTGGCTGGAAAACGTATCAACTGTGTAATATATGCAGCTACTTGCCCCTAGACTCACAGTGGCCAACTGTGGTAATATCGACAGTGCTTTTCATCATCTGACTTACTGATCAATAACTTGGATATCATTAACCAACTCTTCTAGCTTGGCCTCTCTCTTATCTTCCTTCCTTTCTAGCTCCTTCTCTGTTTTCTTTTATGTCTGGTGAGATAATGTCCTCGCTGCAGAACATCAGCTGATCAATCGATGCAGTGATTGATTGAGGCTTTCTGCTTCTATCTTTCTCGCTTTATCTCTACTCCCAAACTTCCCATCCTTTTTTTTTTCATCTCTCTCTTCTCTTCCCGACCTTCGCAACCTATTTCTTTCCACTTAACTCAAATCTGGTCCTCCTCTTGTGTCACGCAGTTCCCTCCAATCAATCTCCTGCTTGTCTCTCTCCTATGTGCAGGGAAGGAGGACGCAGAACCATGTTGCTTTAAATTGTGACCTGCGGTGAACGGGGGAGGCAGAACAGGAGGAGGAGGACTGAGGCGTAGGCAAGCATTGAGTGATCTGCCACAGCTCCCAGGTGGTGGCCCACCGCAAGCGCGACGCAATGGGCAACACGGCCACCAAGTTCCGCAAGGCGCTGGTGAGCGGCGACGAGGCGCTGGCCTGGCAGCTGTATGAGGGCAACCCTCAGTTCAGGGACAGCCTGGACCCGAACGCATCATACGGAGAGCAGTACCAGCACAACACACCTCTGCACTACGTATGCCGCCATGCCATGACGCGGCTGCTCAGGTTTGTTATTTAGATTTTTTTTTTCTTTTTCTTCTTTTTACATTTTTAAGGTAGAGTAAAAGGCAATGAGTCATCAGTGAATTTATTGCAATGTTAGATAGAAAAGATTATCTTTCATACACAGTTTCTAAATGACACAAAGAAATGCATCAGCCTTGAGTACAAGGGAAAATCTAATCTTATTTAGTCTGATATGAAGCTGCCAACTAAAGCCTCAAACATAATCAGTGACACCAGGGATCACTTGTGATAAAATTTTGTTCCAGGGATAATTTGGAGTCTGAGTCTAATCTCAAAAAACCAACTCTTGAAATTTGAGTGCGCTGCTAAGTTTGTTGGCAACACTGATCAGCAGCAATTTCTCCACCTACCTGATAATACACTCACGGGAGAAAGTAAGTTTCCACAACTATCAACATATTCTTTAAGTGCACCCTTTGGTTCAAAATCTTCTCTGAGAGCAAAATCATGAAGCTGCCATTTTCAGTCGCTTTAAATCCTTCCCAGCCTCCTCTGAGTTTTAGACTTTGACTGGGTTGTTGTAAAATCTCCACTCTTTCTTTTTTCCAGCCACTCTGCACTACATTTTTCTAGAACCTTTGAGATAATTGTCCGGTAACTTACAGTTTCAGTCAAGCTCTCGCCATGACAAAAATGACCTCAAAATTACAGACTACAGGACAGCCCTGTGGTAAACCCCAATCATTACCCCTCCACCGCCGCACTTATCAGTTGGTATGAGTTGTACGTACTAATATGTGCTTTTTATCTTTTCACCAAAAACGGTATATTGCTTTATAGCCATATGTCTCCACTTTGCTTTCGTCCTTCCAATGGCGGTCATTTCAAAAGACTTTTGGTTCGTTCAGATGTGGCTTTGGAAAGCCAAGCTGTACTGCTGCATTTCCTTTAAGCGAGAGCACGGTCTTCCTTAAACCATTTCAAACATCCCATACATGTCCAGTGGTTTTCTAATTGGGCTTTCATGAAATTGAACCTGTTAAGTTGAAGTTAGTTGTCGCCTCCATGGCTTGTGTGAGCTACAAATGAGTCTTCCCGTGACTTTCTTTCAACAGTAGACACTCTTCCATAAATCTTGGCAGCTTTGCAGTAACTTGTGACGTATTAGACTGCACAGTATATCGCAATTTTGTGGTTATCGCAGTGTCACAGTACATAACGTAGGGCTGTGTAATTTTATCAATTCTATGATAGTTATCAATATTTTTATTCCTCAAAGTATCAATTTTTTATCCGTGAGTATCGATACATTGATTCCTACTTTGAGTTTTATGTCAAATCCACATGAATTAAATGACAGCTATCACACATGACAATTTTTACCCAGTTGCACATGTACATTAAAAATAACATGTAATGAAACAACCAGTTACAATTAATTAATTAATGAAATGACAACGATAAATTACATGATATAATATAAGGGAATAAGACAAAAAGGTTCCTTTTCTGCATAACCAAATACACAAAGCTACACAATTAGCATTTAAACAAAGCACATGTACAACAGATGTAACAAAAAACATTTATTATACCAGTATTACGCCATCACTTCAATTAATTCAATCCAAGTCTATGGAAGAGGCACAAAATGTCACCAAAATCAAAGTCCCTCTAAAATCTTAACAATGTATCGAATCTTATAATTTGCTGAATATTGTGATATTCTACGGTGTTCCTCTGTCTTTGTTATTCTGCTTGTTATATTAACAGTCGCCTGTAAAGTTAACTTGTTTCTAAGAGATTTCTGAATGATTTGCTAAGACATTACGCTTCCCTTCTTGCAGCCCATTTACGAACCTTGACCAAAGTTTTGAAACCACAGACAAAAAAGTTTCTCAGGTTGACATTCGACCAGTTTTGAGATAAAGATAAGAGGATAGATATGCTCTGCTGTGGTTTTTAAATAAATTAAGTCATGGGCTTTGGGTTACAAACTGAAGACGGGGACAGAACCGAGCTCAGAACATGCATTCAGGGGGAAAAAAAGTTCATTTTCTCTTTCTTTAATATAATATATTTGCCTCTTGGATAGATTTACTTATATTTTACGAGCTAACTCATGAGAGTCCCCTCTACTTAATGAAAGTGCAACGCTGAATCTCCACAGCTCTCCTGTAAGAGTATTATTAGATTTTAATCCACTGCATTGTGCAGTTGGGAGTCTCAGTTTCTTCACATTCGATTAAAGTAGCTGCACACAGACACAAGCACCGGCACAGCAACAACTGGAGTGACGGCAGCATTTGTCAAGGCAGGAAACATAAAGCAGAACTGCTAAGTCTTAAGCCAAAATGCCAGGGTCAAACTAAAGGAACACATGTGGAGTGAGAGATTATTGTAGATTGTTGTACCTCCTTTAGAGATTATTAAACTGCTGGCTGTGACCAAGACAGCTTGATCTTTCCCTCAGTTGCCTTTATCTCCTCCTTACGCTTCTTAGGCTTTCTTTCCACGATTAGAACATGAAGCTTGTCTGAAAAGGCCAGTCAATTATCTGTGCATCTGCATGTGTGCAGGAGCATTTAGGATTTGAGGAGGTTGGAGGGGGGTGGGGTGTTGGAGAAAAGCACAGTTACTTAATGTGTCTGAGAACATTGCACACGACGAATCAATTGGTGTGCTATTTGTGTTCCTTTCCACTAACCTATAATAGGGCAGAGAGGCGTGCTGAATGTTGAGCTCTGCTTCTGATAAGCATCGGAGGAAATGCTCCTTTGTTCCAGCAGGCTCGCATGGATACAGACAAGTGGAGAAATCTCAGACAAAATAAAGTCTAATATAAGAAGACATGCGTGGGTTCAGTAGTTTTCCTTTTCCAGATTATTTTTAACATATCTGCTCCATGCTTATTCGTGCTCCTGCAGTCGGCTTGACATGTAATCCTCTGAGATGGTGAAACGGGGAGAAACAAACACAACTGTTTTGGGGAAAAAGGGTGCAGTTCAGGAAGTGTAACCCTTCCTCCACAAGAAGTGAGTAGGAAGTCTTAGAAAATATGTAAATAACCACCCCGACTCATTGAGAATGTTTAACCTCCATTGTTAAGAGACAAAGTAGGAAGCATTTAGTCTCGGAGCTCAGATTTACCACTTGCCTTTCGGAGTCTATAAGGTGACCTCCGCCAGCCGCCGTCCCTGTTGGACTCGACTCCATTCAGCCTTAGCGGAGGGCTTTTGTGCGTGTAAATGTGTTGAGGTGGGGGGTATTGGTTTGGAGCTGAGAGGGAATAATTAGCGAGTATTACTGTGTGAGTGAATTGGCTGTGTGCTGTGATTAGAGCAAAGCTGCAGGGGCTCGTGGCTGACAGGATAAGTGGGTCGAAAGGGGAAAATGCTGGGCTGTGCTTTCGGAAAACATTTAAAACTTTGAGAACGTTCAGACCTGACACTAAGAGCCATCCTGGGTGATCTGATTACATCTAGGCAGCGGAAAACACAGGTGTGAATGCGCTCAAAAGGATTTTAGGACTATCTGGAATACTTGATTCTGCATTTGTTAGGATGTCTGAATGCATTCTTTACTAGCAGCAAAGTCCTGGAGGTCTTCTGGTTTAAAAAGACATTCTTTGGAGAGTTATGGGAAAATCAGTCACTCTTGTCAGCTTATTTAAGACAGTTAAACCCCTAGATAAAGGACTATTTCTCAGCTTTTGGTCAACAGATGAGCCTCTTATTCTATGATGTTTAGCGTCTAGGCATCAAGTCATTCCAACTTTGGGAATGTCTCATACTGGCTTTAGCAATCAGTGGTTTAATATTACCTTCTGTAATGCACTCAGTCTACTGTAAGGAACTATGATTATGTGATTTCATTGAATATTACCTTCCAGTCAGAGGTCACTAAGGGTTACATTAGTTCCATCAACGGTCATAATCACTGATTTCGTAAGAGCTACCTGGCTGAAACAAGGATCAATGAAAAGATGTAATCTTCTTGAATGTGATATGCAGTGAAAATAAATCATATGCAAGTTATTTTACAATTGTTAATTAGCATAGTTTATATTAAAAAGATTTAACTGTCAGAAGAATTTAGCTGATCTGCAGTTGTACAAGGACATTGCTGTGAAATGAGGGAACAATTTAACAAAGCGCCGAATTCACTCCGAGTCTGAACTTTGAGATATTATTACTTGGATGCAACTATGGTCACTGCAATCTGACACATTTCTAATACGACCTGTGAATGACCATGGAGAGGCTTGTCTATTTACATCTGAATAGTCTGCGGGGAAAACAACCCAGATTAAGTCATTTTCAATGAAATAGATCTTTTACTTTTTTACTGTCACATCCTGTTTTCTTCTCTTATTAAATTCTGATTAGAAAGACTCGAGTCTACAATAATCAGGTTTTCTAAGGCTGTACCGTTTAGTAGAATAAAAACCATGGTGCCAACTTAAAGGCTCTAATCAGTAAATGGGGGTTTTGACAGACAAATGGCAGAAGGAAAACTGTTTGCTAAACAGAACTGCAGCAACATCCTGACTCCTGCAACAGGCACATTCATTTAATCCCCATGTGTCAACCAGCATGACGATTATCTCCGAGATGCTGAACAGAAATAGTCAATATTGTACCATACTGCCTCTCCTACCGCTTTCTGCTGTTCATCTTGAGCATCCTGACTTTTTCACACACCTGAATTGTTCTTTCTCTTCTTCTGTTTGCTTTCCGTATTAGTCTTTTTTGATTCCTTCAACACTCTATTTTATAACTTCTTCTTTTATACATATATTTGAGTTTCACCTGCTGTTTTCTGTCTTGGCTAGGTCCTTCCTGTTCAGCAAAGAGGGAAACCCAAACAAGCGTAATGTGCACAACGAGACATGCCTCCATGTTCTGTGCCAAGGCCCGCAGATCCTGCTGCTGCCAGAGGGAGCGCTCTCTCCACGGCTTGCCCGACCGCAGAGGGACGAGCAGCGCCGCGCAGACTGCCTCCAGGTACGAACGCACCAACAGCAAGATGCAGTCTACACCCTGAAGGGGGTCTCTCAACAAATTTAAAATATAATAATGATGAGCTTTCCCCCTGAGGACAGATGATCCTGAGCTGGACTGGCGCCAGACTGGAAGGAGGCCAGTTCGAGAAGGCCAACGTGAACGCCACTGACAACCACCACAGCACCTGCCTGCACTACGCCGCTGCTGCAGGCATGAAGAGCTGCGTGGAGGTGAGACCAACCCTGTCGAGACAGTATATTGATATCTTTTCTCCTTTTTTCACAAGCGTTAAGCTTTTTTACATTTCCTGAAAGTAAAGCCGCAAAGCCCAGTGTATTTTAGTTAGATTTTACATTGTGCAACTTTGGCGTGAAAGGAAAATGATGTTTTGTTTTCTAAAGTTTTTCAACATCTAAAAATCTGGAAAGTGTGTAAAACTGAGTCAATCTTATAAAACCCATCAGTATTTTGTTTATCATTTTCTTCGGGTTTTTTTTTACTAATTTATTGAACTTTAGGAACATTAGAAACCACCACATTTTCACTGCTTATTGATAGTTTTTATGCTTCTTAATATTCTACTACATCTATAAAGGGTTGCCTCAGTGTATTATAAGCCTGGTGGGCCACCAGGCTTTACTTGTGCCCCCACCAGTCTTAGCATTGCTTATTTATTTAAGTTTTTTAAAAAATGTTTGCATTTTTTTCAGACCTTATGGTTGGTGTTCAGATATTAATCTTCCAATTTTCCAATAACACATAATTATCAAGTGATATTTTTAAATTTCTTGTCAACTTTAAACATTTTTAAACTCATAAACCTGGCGGGCTGCTGGATGATTGACTGCCGAGCGCCACAACCACCGGGCTTAGCAAGTTTTCTAGGGAAGCCTTGCTCTATGTTGTCTTAACTTTGTCACCTTGTTTCCTCCGACGTAAATTCATTCCCATGCATTAGTCTCTTATTAACATTTCTCCTCTTTTCCGTGTCTCTGCTCTTCTCCCGGTGTGTAGCTGCTGATCCAGAGCGAGGCTGATCTCTTTGTGGAGGACGAGGACAAGCTGACGCCTTGCGACCACGCCGAGCGACACCACCACACCGACTTGGCACTCAGCTTGGAGTCGCAGATGGTTTTCTCCTGCAGCTCTGTTCAGCAGTCAAACGGAGATGCACACGGTGAAAGCCGCCTGCCGCAATACAAGGAGGTGAGAACACGGTCACGAGATCTGGGGGTTTCCTGCTGGCTCAAGTTATTTTTATACCTGTGTCGTATCTTTGAATCGATTTTTTTATTTTTTTTTTTGTCACATTTTGTTTCAGAGCAACACACATGGCTGAGATAATTGTTATGACAATCAGAGTATTTCCCTTCTTGTTTTACTGTTTAATAATGTCACCTAGCAGCATAGACTGTTTGCTTATGTTACTTTAATTGTTGCCTTTCAGATATATCTTCATTTTGTGGACAAAATGACTTGGCAAAGCTTTCTAAAGGCAAAGTTATTGCAGTTCTAGAGAAATTTTGTTTTGAGAGTAAAAAAGAAGCACAAAAAGTGATCAGTTTCATAATTATTGGACTCTCAGACTAAATGCTATAACCAGTGAGGACACCAATGTCAAAGTAAACAAGCTGCCTAAGAACAAACTGTAGATTTGTACCAAATAGATCGCAGCTTTCACATTGTTAACATAGATTTTTTTACTTCATCAACAGAATTGTGTTTTGGCGGCGGTTTTTCTTTAACGAAGGTCACAGCTTAGTGGTTCTTAGTGCATCCACATGCCAGACCTCTCGTCCCGTTTCTCAGCCTCCTTGCATTTAGGGGACCAGCACAGTTGTATAGCAGCAACTGCTGCCAACAGATGCCACTTTGATCTTTATTCCTGCAGCCAAATCCATGCTAATACCTAATCTCTCCATCCCACCACCACAGCCGCCTCCTCCTTCTCTTCCCCACATATCTGTTCGCTTCTCATGATCTTTTTCACTTTCCCAGTTTTATCACAGCACAGTTATTTTCTCTTATTTGATAAAGGCTGACCTCATTCTTGATTTTTTTTTTTTTTTTTTCCACCTGAAGATTTCTCTCTCTCTCTCCTTCCAGCCTTACGAGGGACTGAAGATTCAGGATCTGCGCCGACTGAAGGACATGCTGATCGTAGAGACTGCGGACATGCTGCAAGCTCCACTTTTCACAGCTGAAGCCCTACTTCGAGCGCATGGTGTGTTTCTGACTTGGCAAAACATGATATTTTAAAATTATATTTCCATAATGATGGCGTAAAGTCTTCTTTATTTTGTCCTTCTTTCAGATTGGGACAGAGAAAAGCTTCTGGAAGCCTGGATGTCTGATGCTGAAGGCTGCTGCCAGCGCTCTGGCGTCACCATGCCCACCCCACCACCCAGCGGCTACAATGCCTGGGACACCCTGCCGTCTCCCCGCACTCCGAGGACGCCGCGCTCACCCCTCACGCTCACCCTCACCTCCCCCACCGACAGCTGCCTGACACCAGGAGAAGAAGGCCTGGCTACGGTGAGAAATAAGGAAGGAGTTCAGCAAGATGCCATGGAAACCATCCTTTGCATCCTGTTATGAAGAGTTAACTTTGTGGTTTGGTAGCAGCAGGTTAAAGACCATCCCTCCTGCTATTCTCTTCTTTCTTTCTCACTTTCATAAAAACATTTAACGGAAAATTGAGCTAAATCCTGGAAGAAAGCTTGTTACAGGCTATAGAAGACTTTAGACTGAGGCAGGGGTTCACCTTGCAGCAGGGCAGTCACCCAAAACACACAGCCAGAGCCAGGCGAGACTTGAAGATCAATGTTCACAGATGTAATTTTGCAAAGAAGAATGTGTAAAAATGTGATTTTAATGCTGCAAATCTGGTAGAGATTTGTCCCCAACGATTTTCAGGTCAAATTGCAACAGAATAAATAATTGATCGACTTGTCAAACCAGGGGAACTAAGTACTCAGTTTTTTATATTTTTGTTTATAAAACTATCTAAGCTACTCCACTTCAGTTATTTACCACTTCACGTTGTTCCTTCACATTTATTCCCTATAAAATACTTGGTAGTGTTTGGTAACAACACAACAAAATGAAAAATGTGAATACTTTTGCAAGGCATTGCACCCAAGGACTGTGCATTAGAGATAAAAATGCAGTTCATTAGAACCGAACAGTATTGTTTTAAGGAGAGTTTTATCACATCCTGGTAGGTAAAACAGCTTATGATTGTGGCTTCTCTCTGTGTTCTCCCTGCAGTGTGGCATCTGTCTCTGCTCCATCTCAGTCTTTGAAGACCCGATTGACATGTCCTGTGGTCATGAGTTTTGCAGATCCTGCTGGGAGGGGTAGGGCCTTTAATTCCAGTGTGTACCTGTATGTGTTCTTACTTTTTGCTGTATTGGTTGTTTTCTTTTGTTTTCTTCAGGTTTCTGAACATAAAGATCCAGGAAGGTGATGCTCACAATATCTTCTGCCCTGCCTACGAGTGTTACCAGCTGGTTCCTGTACATGTGATAGAGAGCGTGGTTTCTAGAGAGATGGATCAGCGCTACCTGCAGTTTGATATCAAGGTAGAAACATCACGTTCAGATTATTGGAATCGCTGAATCAAAGGAAAGATTTTTTTATGTCCAGTTTTGTAAAGTGTTGTGTAACATCTTCCTCTCTGCTCGCCAACATTTATCTCAGATTTTTTAACCTCTCATGCATTGCTGTATTGCAGGCCTTTGTGGAAAACAACCCATCCATCCGCTGGTGTCCCGCGGCTCGCTGTGAGCGAGCGGTGAGGCTCACCAGACCGGGCCCTGGAGACAGCGACCCCCACAGCTTCCCCCTGCTGCCATCCCCAGCTGTCGACTGTGGCAAGGGTCACCTGTTCTGCTGGTAAACACCATGATTTATTATTCTACAGGCATGGATAAACACACAGAGTCCACAGAATTTGTATTAACGCTGTTAGAAAAGCTAAAAGCGGAAGTTTTATTTTATTTTTCTGTTGTATTTTGAAGCGACAAGCCGGTTTTGTGCTGGTCTCTCTGTGTTCAGCTCTGTTTATTACCCTCGCGTCTGCAGGGAATGCCTCGGCGAGGCCCACGAGCCATGTGATTGTCAAATGTGGAGGAACTGGCTCCAGAAAGTCACAGAGATGAAGCCTGAGGAATGTAAGCCCAACCTCTTTTTCCAGGAACTTTCAGTCACCAGGAATCTTTCTAGCTGAACCACAACAAGTCAGTTTACTGCAGCTGTCAGATCTTTCCACCAGGAAGTCTCCAATATATCTCTTTTACAGCCTGACAGGTGTTAAGGTCTCTTGACATCTGCTGACTGTTTGCTTAAATGCTGGTGCTGGACAGGAGAAATGCTGCTAACGTGTGATTTTGTCACAGTGGCAGGAGTGAGCGAGGCGTACGAAGATGCCGCTAACTGCCTGTGGTTGTTGACCAACTCCAAACCGTGTGCCAACTGCAAGTCGCCCATTCAGAAGAATGAGGGCTGCAACCACATGCAATGTGCCAAAGTAAGTTGCACAGTCTCTGATCCGCCTTGTCATTTGTTGACACGTTTTGACTAATTGTATGTTGAGAGTTTGGGACTCTGTTTATGTGGGTTATAGACAGAATTCAATACAGAGTCTGGAAAAGTCTTTTCCAGGTCACTTTAGAAATATCTGCCATCTTGTCATAGCAAAATCCATTTTTTTTTATTTTCTAAAATGAACTCATAAATCTAGAATTTTGTACATTTTTGTCTGGAGACCCAAACTCTGTACTTCTGTGTAAAACAAACGCTGCTGCCTTTTTCTCTCTCTCCATGCAGTGTAAATATGATTTCTGCTGGATATGCCTGGAGGAGTGGAAGAAGCACAGCTCGTCCACGGGAGGCTACTATCGTTGTACTCGCTATGAGGTCATTCAGCAGCTAGAGGAGCAGTCCAAAGAGATGACTGTGGAGGTAGAAGAAAAAAAACACTCTTCTCAGTTTAAAACAGGGCTCTTCTTCACACAGCATGCATTCCCTTTCTCATATTTACGTCCACATTAGCAAAACAATCGCTTGTCACCGATTTAAAAAAAAAAAAAAAAGATTTGCTTAGGCTTCTCTCAAACCAGAATAAGAGTGCGCACTGCAAAAACACAAAATTAGACCAAAGATATTTATTTTTGGTCTAGGTTCTAGTGCAAATATCTTAGTATAGTTGAAATAAGATGAAGCTAACTTACACGTAACTTTTCAGCAAGCTATATGAGCCTGAAAAAGTACTCGTAAGCTAGTTTTGTTTATGCCAGCAGAGGTAGCCCGGTGCATAGATAAATCAGGAAAATGGCAAAGAAAGCCTAAGTGCCGATTCGAAGTGTGAAGTAATGTCATGCTTGCTTTTACTCTAATAAGAGTTCTTAAAGTTTCCCACGATCCAGCAACATTCAAACGATCTGAGATCCTGGCTCATATCCAACGTTGATGGGACTTGATGTCTGAATGCCTCACATAATTTAATGTGCTATACATTACCACACATTTACTAATGAGACTGAGTATTTTTATATATTTATTTCCATGCTTTTCCAGGCAGAAAAGAAGCACAAAAGTTTCCAGGAGCTGGACCGTTTCATGCACTACTACACTCGCTTCAAGAACCATGAACACAGTTACAAGGTACTAAGCGCATGCTTTAACGATTAGCTTCCTGAGATATGCGCTGCGCTTTTTATGTTTATATGCTCTCTGTGTGTTCTTTCCTTTTCTGTGGGTCAGTTGGAGCAGAAGCTGCTGAAAACGGCAAAAGAGAAGATGGAGCAGCTGAGCAGAGCCTTTATTAGCCGTGAGTCTTTGAACTTTGCCCGTTTGGATCCTGCCTGTGCAGCGGAACCAGCTGGATGAATGTTCTTGAGTTACAGTATATCTGTCCATCTCCAGGTGAGGGCACTCCTCCAGACACCCGTTTTATTGAGGACGGCGTGACCGAGCTGCTGAAGACGCGCCGCGTGCTGAAGTGCTCTTACCCATACGGCTTCTTTCTGCAGCAGGGCAGCACGCAGAAGGAGATATTTGAACTCATGCAGGTACTCTTGTCTAATTTCCAAAACGGGAAACCTTTCAGAGATTTTTATTTTTTTTTCCCATCCTGTCCCACTGTTTTCACCAGACGGACCTGGAGATGGTAGTGGAGGATCTGGCTCAGAAGGTCAACCGGCCGTACCTCAGGACGCCGCGGCATAAAATAATCAGCGCAGCGCGGCTGGTGCAGCAGAAGCGGCAGGAGTTTCTGGCGTCTGTGGCCCGCGGCGTCGCTCCCAACGACTCTCCTGATCCGCCCCGCAGGAAGTAAGCAACAAATCTGCTTATTAACAGTGTCGTTCTTGTTGCCTGAATCTGAAATTCACTGAACATGGAGCTGCTACACAGGCCTGCATAAATATGGGTAAGGAAATAGGGAGCGTGGCAAAATATTTGGATTTCTTTATTCCCTTTCTCTGTGTTTTTCTTCCTGTCCATACATCGTTTTGTCTTTCTGTTCCTTCCTCCTTGCCTTTCATCTATCCTTCTGTCCTTCTCCCTTCCTCCTTGTGTTTTCAATTCCTTCCTTTCTTTCATACTTTTTTTTATTCTTGTCCACCCTTCCTTTCTTTTCTTGGTTATTCTTTCTTACTCGTTTTATTCTTCTTTTTCTTTATATCATTGTCTCCTTTTCTTACTTCCCTTGTGGTCTTCTGTCTTTCTTCTCATTCTTGTGCCCTCCCTGTCTCCGTTCCTTGTTCTGTTACTCCTTTCTTTTCTTCTTTGTCTTTCCCCCCTCTATGTCCCACTTCCCTTATATTCTTGTCCTTTTTCCTTCCTTCTCCCTGTTTGTCCTACATCACATCCTTGTCTGTGTCATTTCTTTCTGTTATTCATCTCTTTCTTCCTTCTTTTCTTTGCTTTCTCCTTCCTCCCAACCTTATGTCTTGCTTTTCTTCTTTTCTTGTCTTTTTTTTGTCCTTCCTTAGATATTTTTCTCTGTTGTGCATTCTCTCCCATGTGTCCTATTTCCCTTCCTTTCTTGTCCTTGTTGGTTTTTCTGAGGGGGGGTTATTTTGTTTTTTTTTCTGCATATTTAAAGCTGGTCTCCTAGAAATGTCTGCCATAATTCATATCAACCGTTTCTATTTTGAAATGAGCCATTTAAGTCTGAAACAGTGTAAAATATGTGGGAACCTTTTGGATGAATCTGTATTGCAGTTACCCTGGAGGATCATGGGACTGGGAGTACCTTGGCTTTGCATCACCTGAGGTAGTTGCCAAATAAATAAATAAAAAAACAGCTTTCGTCACATTTTTCATCAGCTAAACTTTTGCGTTCATGCTTCCTAATCCTACCGTTGCATGAGGTCCTGCTACAGCATGACTGCAGCTGACAGAGTGTGCTTATGTGTGTTAAGATGGGAAGCCGTCACTCTGTACTGGGAGCAGGAGATCACAGAGAGAGACAGTCGCAGGTAACGTACCATAGTTCCCTGGCACAAAGTGCAAATGCATGGCCTATATTTTGTTCCCCTGCGGCTGCACACCTGCTCATTATGAACTACTTTATGAGGCACCTGCTCTGCGTTGGTTTGCAATGGGGTAACGCGGCGACGGCTCTTTGCAGGATTATGCTGACATCCAGTACCGGCGCAGACACAGACCACGACGCAGAGGAGACATGCTGAGTCTGCACAACCTCAGAAGCAGCAGCAACACGCCGGAGACCAGCAGGAGGAGCGATAACACAGGTCCAGCAGCAGCAGCTTTAACACACTCTGCCATTTCATCCACTAAATGTGAATTCTTCACTAAATGTGAATTCTTCACATTTAGTGAGCTTAGAACCTCGAGATGTGATGAAAATTTGATGTGAAAGGTCAACACAAAGTAGTGCATAATTATAAAGCAGAGTGAACACTTGTAAGGATCGTTTGGAGCTTTGCTCATAAATATTCTTTGTAAAACCACTCAAGCTCAGTCAGGTTGGATGAAGAACATTTATGAACATTAATTTTCAGGTCTAGCAGCAAAATGTCAGTTGATTTTAGCTCATGATCGTGTTCCTGCTAAGGTGAACCTCGCCCCAGGCTCAAGTCTTCTGGAGCCTCTAACAGGTTTTCTGCCATGACAGTTCTGCATTTATTGCTCTGTTCGTCCTTCAATCAGCTCTACACAGCAGATTGTAGGTTACATCTATGTGTGTTTGCCAAGTCTCCCACAGGCACATTTTACAACTTTCTTTCAACAATAGCTTTCATTATGGCTCTCCAAATTTGGAGTGCTGTTGGTTATGACATAAAATCTCAATAAAATACTCTGAGGGTTATAGTTTTAAAGGGGACCTATTATACATAACTCACATTTTGTATATTTTTATACTTCCGTTTGTGTCTCAACTATTTCTATAAACAGTCTAAGTGCTTAAGAACCACCCAGACAAGTTTTTGGGGGTCTGGAAAATCAGCTGTTTCAAAATCCTTCCAATTGTTAAACTACAATCAATGGGCACTGTATTGTCACCTAGCAACCCCAGAGGAGCTCTGGGCATCAACTAGCAACCCAATCAGAGCACCAGCAAGTTTGGTCAGCTGTGTATCTGTTTGCAGCCACTTTCACGTGGTCGTGTAAATGTAGAGTTAGGGGGCGTGGCCAGCAGGAGATTATTTGGATTTAAAGTGACAAGAGACCCTAAAACAGATCAAAAGCAGAACTGCTCAGACTAAACTTTCATTACCTAACAATGATTTGGTTCGAAAAAGTCATGAACATGTTTCCTTCAGCCCATAGAGCTACCCTAACCTCTTCAAGGAAGCAGAATAGATCAACTTTAAAGTAAAAAGGTAAAAGAGGAATGACTATTGTTGGCCACAGCACATTTCACCACCAGAAGCTTAAATCTTGTGCAGGTTTCTCTGTTGTTTACTACAAGGGGTCAGTTCTCTGATTTTGACAGATACTCATGCAACTTCTATTCTTGCCTCTATATATAACTAGTTTGTCAGTGCAGCAGACAGCCAGCAAATAGGATTTTACTTTATTGCTCCATCAATCTGGTCCGATCGAAGCACACACATGCCGTGATCACTGAGATCGATTTATAATCCAGTGGAGCGCATCAGGCCTTGTTTCACTGAGATATTTTCTTCTTGTTGTTTTTCAGATCCAGCAGAGAGGACTGAAGGTCGGCGGAGAGCCCTGGGCTCCCTCGATGAAGACGACCCCAACATCCTCCTCGCCATCCAGCTGTCGCTCCAGGAGTCCCGGAGAGAGCAGGGCCTGGACGGCGGCGCGGAGAGGAGGCCGGGGACGGCGGGCGATCTGGCTGACGTCGCTTTGCACTCCCTCAACATGGAGGATCCTCCGGGAGCCCGAGGCCCCTCCTTCCCCACTTCCCTGCTAGATCCTCCTCGGCCCCCCAACAGGACAGACTCCACCACGATGCAGCCATCCGTGCTCAGCTCCCTCCCCCTGCCTCCCCCTCCTCCCACCCTCAGCGCCGAGCTGCTGGAGTTGGGAGACAGCCTTATGAAGCTGGGGAACATCACCACTCCTTACATGGACCCGGAGCCGGCGTGCAGCCGCGGCGCGCTCGCCGCTCCTTACAGCGACTGCGGCCACAGACCGGACCAGAACACATCGACTCCACACGCCGTTCTGGATCCGATCGCCGTCACAGACCCCCATCATGACAGCAAAGAGCCGAGCTACGGCGGCTCCTATTCAGCTGAGAGTGAACACACTGCCTCCTGTGCACTGGATTGCACTCATAATCCCCCCCATCCTGGCGCTTACAGCCGGGATCCGGACGAAGCAGAGCGCTGCTACCAGCCAGGAAGCTCCTACACCGCCGAACATCCCTCCACCTACGCTCTGGACCCGCCCCGGTCCGAGTCCCAGCCTCCTGTCCAGCTGTGCCTCCCATCGCCGGAGCTGGAGCCGGAGCTGCTGCTTTCACCGGTGATTCCACCTGGGGGTCCTTTCACCCCCAGCGATCCCCAGAGCCTGCAGGCCCTGGACCCCACAGCCAGCGCCCAGCTGCTGGACAACATAATGGCCTGGTTCAACAACAACATCAACCCCCAGAACCTGGCTCTCATCCCGTCCCCGCCCACCACGGAAACAGACTCCTCTCCCGACACGCACGCCGGCGCCGAGAAGGACGGGACCGCCGCACCGGTCTGGCAGCCCCTGGAGGGCGCGCCCGGAGCAACAGGCGGCGGCGGCCGCGAGGCCCCGAAGAGGCCCGACTCTCTGGAGCTGGAAAACAGAGACGTCAGAGAGGAGGGTGTGAGCGCGGGGTGTGTGTCGGACCTGTCGCTGGACGAAGAGCACACACACCCGCGGTCACACGGTCAAGCTGACCCGGCGGCGGAGAGTGAAGCGGACACCGTGCTGCAGCTGGAGGGCGGCGGGTCGTCGAAGGAGTGGGAGGAGCAGGAACACTTGGTGTGACGGCGAGCAGAGAGGAAACCGATCAGAGTGTTTACTGGATGTACCATACTGTATTTAAAGATGATGTCACACACAGGTTGGACAGTCTAAGTGCTTTCTGTCTGTTGCTCCAGAAACAGACAACCAATTATTCATGAAAACAACAACAAAAAAAAAGTTTCAGATTAGGTGAAAGAAAATCTGTTGATATCAGAACACATGAACCATGGTTTTTATTTTTATTATTACTATTATTTATCCTCCTGCTTCTCATATTTATTTCCTGAGTTTAAGGATGAAGTGTTGGTGCTGCAGTCCAAACTTGCCTCATGTTTTAACACTTGACTGACTGATTGATTATAGATGATTGCTGTAAACCCGGAGCCCGATGGGTGCGCTGTACAATCAGAGGGGCTTACTTCAGATTCCCGTGCCTGTTGTTGGTGCCAACACACTGATCGCTCCTGCATCGCTCTTACGTTGTACAGTTGTGTTTCTGCAGGGACGTTTAAAGTCGAATCCCTCCTCACAGTGGACTGATTTGCTCAAAGGCACTTCTCAGATGAAAGATCATTTCAGTGCCTCTGAAGAATAGTGGAGTTTACATACACTCATCATGGAGGCCTGGTCATATTTATTTGGGGTTTTAATTGATCTATATAATTTATTTCACACTTTGGAATATTTACGCAAGGGGTAATAGTGTGTATTTTCCAGGCATGTAATGCCATTTTATAACCCAGTCAAGTGACTATGTTATGCTGCATATATCAAGCAAAAATTTTAACTTCGCAATTTGGCGCCTTGAAATTGGGCCTCTGTCCCTTTAAGAAGCTCCAACACTTTCCGACACTCTGCCTTCAGCACGTCATCACAACAGTGCTCCTCCTTGTACCATTTAAGGCCGTTTTTAGGAGCATTGGACCGAGAAGTGGATGAATAAGTTAGAGATTTTCTCAACAGCACACGTGGTCAGAAATATACATCCAGGCTCAAATATGTTCATACACCCCAATATTTAGTTAAGCGCCCCAGGCTAAATGGTTTAGTTAACGGTTTAGCTAGCTAAATGATTTAGTCAGCTAAGTGGTTTAGCTAGCTACACCTGGAATAATAGCAGCTTGTCGATGGCTTGAAAAAGCATACAGAAAAAGTGCAGCCATCTGTTCCATATGCAGCTAAATATGTGTGAATATATGTTCATGTTTGAGCCGAAGGAAAGACGCTTCCACCCGGATTTTGTTTTTAAAACTGAATTTGGGTGCTATGTTATGATTTTCAAAAGTGGGAAGATTAATTATTGAACCCCCAAATTAATATGACAGTCATAGAACATCATGGTGTGTCTGTGTAAACCTCTGATCAAAGCTGCATTTAACTCACTTTGGCTCGTAATTTTTTGTTTGCAAAACTCTGAAATTTGCCTAATTTCAAAGTAAATCTCAGCCAACACAATCAGGCGAGTTATTTTGAAAGGCAAATTTCCAATGAATCAGAATGTAAAACAATATAATGTGAAACGGTTAAAGAAGTTATTTGAGTGGAGCGTTTTTTGCTGTCATGTAATTCTGATAGGGAATAACACGCATTGCTTTATTAGCTGATATCTAACTTAACTACGCTCGTTATTTTAACTTTGATGTTGAGGCTCGTAAAAAAAAAAAGAAAAAAAAGAAATTCACACTACAGTAAAAGTCATTAAATGCATTAATTTCTTCTGACATTTAAGAGGAAAAATACCTCAAGCGACTTAATTTACTATGTTCTGCTTGATTTAAGAGTTTTGCACATAATATCTGAGACAAAGTAATAGTTAATGTACTGTAAGTGAAAGCAGATCATATCTACTCCACTGCTGTTGACTGGTACAGTTTGCTGTAATTGAATAGATGTGGGATGGGAATTTACTGTATTTTATCCTTTCATTAATTAAGACAGAGATGATCTTCTTTCAAGTTAAGGCCAGAGTTTTATTGGTCTGTGTGCCTTTTTTCTTGTATTTGTTGATATTTATTATAGTTTTCACTTTTTAAACCTGCAGAGCAAAGATTTTGTTTAAAGAAAACGGAGGAAGCGCCGCTTTAAATACTCATTTGTCCTAAATGAGCCCCACAGTGACGAAGTTGATTTTTAAGTGCATCCGAGGCGGGTTTTTTTTTAGGAGGTTTTCACACTACGATGAGCAGACGGTTTATCTGAATGTTCAGTTTGTTTCGCTCAGGCTAGGACATTACGTCATTTATTCCCTGCTGTAATGTTTACAGGAGATTCAAACACTGCCTGCTGTGGTGAGAGACGCTTTGGTGCTTTAATCAAACTTTCATGGCTCAAGAGCTGATGCAGCTGACGTGATAACCCCAAATGAAACGGCTAACATCGATTATCGCGAAGTTAGAGGTACCGGTGCGAGCCGTAACGTTTCAGATTACAGGTCGCTTTTCTCTTACATCATAGAGCAGTGGAAGCACTGAACCTGAAGTCTTCATTTTACACCAGCATAGCTGGCAGGTGGAGTAGAATGATTTTTACTTTTGTTTTGTCTTTTTTTTTTTTTTTTCTAAGTTAGAATAGGGTTGTTTGTGTTGAATAATTTGTCCAGTGCCATTTGGTGCCCCTCTCACTGTATTCTTGATTTATTGCGCTGAACCAACAACTTCACAAATTAAGGGAAAAAGAAGAAAGAAACTGCACTCTTCATTGATTTTACTTGATACATTCCCGCCTGGTCTCAAGAAAGGTTTGATGTGTGGCCAAATCTACAAGTGAAAGTGTCAGTGCAGAGTTTACTCAATAAAAAGAACTGAAAATGTGTTTTTGTGTCTTTCTGGAGTTCTCCAACTACAAGGATGTAATCAGGTCAAACATGTGATCTTAATTAGAAATGTGTTGATCATGGCTGTTCTAAAGGGGGCGGGGGGTAAAAGGAGCCAATGCCTCTGTAGAACTGGTTGTGAGATGATAGTAAATCAATTGTAGTAAATTGATTAGTCTACTAATTAATTGGCCAATATTAGAATTTACCTCCACAACTTTATTTTAACAATTACTTGAAAACCAAGATGCTGCACTTCTAGCTTTAGAAAAGTAAGCTAGTAAAGCGTGGCTGTCAAGAAGTCGCTTTTTAAAGCTACAACATAGACTTTTCAGTTCTCAGATTAGATTTAGTGTTGCCTACACTCTTTATTTTAAGGAGTTGTCAAGTTGGAATCTACCAAAACAAGCTTTCAAGTGTACACTTGTCCAACATCAAAAAGGGATGTTGATCAGAGGTATTTTAATCACCCCTTTGCATTTTTCTGCCCAATGGAAGGGTTGGGCAGAACCCCCACCCCATTGCATGTTCACAGGCTTTGATGTGAGCATTACATAAGATCCCAACAAAATATTCTGAACATGGTGGAAAATGTAACTGACTTGACAAACGTCCTTAAAAAAAATACAAAACTATCAGGTAATAAATTAGTTTTTAATTACCTTTAGTATTTATATATGCCTGTCCATTCGGGGGTTAAATGTGAAAGACCTATTCAGCAAATTATAGTAAAAACTTGTGAATTTGAACTTTTTGTGTTCATCCTTCTGCCACTAGGCGGCAGCAGCGCAGGATCTCTTCTTTTCTCGGGCGCTACTTGATGACGTCACATCCCTGAACGTTTCTCCTACATACAACGGCGGCCTGTGTTTTCACTCGATCGCTGTAATTTTTCTCTTCAGTGGAGGATTTCTCTCTACTGGTCGCCACCACCATGAAACTAGTCAGGTAAAGGGCGACAGAGGGTTGCCGTTTAACGCGTGCGGGGATGTGAGATGAGAAAGTCGAGCCGATAGAGACGGATGGGTGAAGATTGGGAGCGAATTGATCGCGAAGAGGCGGGAAGAACTTCCTAATGAATGGAGGCTGAGCGGTGTTGCAAATGAAATGCTCCAGTGATTATGCAGAGACTTCTAGTTCTGCTGCAGTTATAATACCCGAAAATTGGTTGTGAGCAGGTTTTAATGCTTTACGCTAGTCTCGGTGTCCGTTAGCATTGACCTACTAAACAAAGTTGTCTTTCCATTTCCCGTGATCTATTGCTATTGAAAAAAATACTGTAGTTTATTTCGGTTTTTTTTTTGTTTTGTTTAGTGGTTAAAATAAATAAATTGGTAGTCGGTGTTCATTTCGAGTTTTGTGAGGCTAAAAACTAAACATGCAGAAACCAGTAATACAGGCTAACGAGCTAATGCTAGGCTCAATAACAACCGTCCAAGTAATGCAGGTGTATTAAAAAGTTGTGCCCAGGTATCGTTTTAATCCACCTTCACTGCTGTCCACAGGTTTTTGATGAAGCTCAGCCATGAGACTGTCACCATTGAACTAAAAAATGGCACCCAGGTCCACGGCACCATCACAGGTAAGAGAATAGAAATAGCCTGTATTGTTTACCAGCAGCAGGCTGATGCATGTAGATGTATAAAAAAAAACTTTCAAATATAAAAACAGCACCAAGGTACAGTTAGTGCAAATTTGCAGCATAAAATACTGTGCAGTTTTTTAAAACGGCATACTCCGATTCAGAGAAACTTTGAAATGAGAGCCAAGTGTGTGTAGTGAACCCTTTCCATCTTTCAGTGACAGAAACACTTTGGTTGTTTTATCAAACATGGTTGAGGGCAAACACTAAAAACCTTATAGAAAATAATGTTTTCAGGGCTGCTTTTAAAGCTCATAACAGCACCAGCTGTACTAATATTTAGATGAAGACTTCTGCAACTTTCATCACAGAGAAATTTTTTTTTTTGTTTTGTTTTTTCAGTCTGGATCAAGAAACACTGTGATTAAAAGGAAGTTACTTTGAGCCAATTTACTTGTCTTCATAGACCAAATCAGGAGTTTGTACTGAAATTTGTCGTTTCTCTTTCAGCCTAACGTCATGAATTGGCCTGAAGTATCAGCTTTACTCTATCTGGATTTTTAAATAGTACTATTATTCTGATAAAGTTGTAGAATCATGATTGCAGATAGCGGTTTAAAACTCCGCCCTTTTTGAATTATCTCTGCAAGCCATAAACGCTAAACTTTATTTATTCAAAACATGCCCTTTTTTTTGTTTTTGTAATAGCTAATTCTTGAAATAATTTTTTTGCTGCAGAGCCTTTCTGCAGATATAGCGAGGTATTGTTGAATGTGAAATGTTTCAAATACAATAACCTCTGAATCAAGACATTAACCTGAGGTGGTTCAATTATTATTTAAAAAGCAGTAACTCTAAATCAATGCTTTTCCAGGCAGGCGCACAGAACTGCTTTGTTTCCTTTTAAGTCGGATTGTTAGAAGTAGTTTTATCAGCGGGAAGCGTTTTCAGTTAAACTCTTTGCGTTGCAGGTGATAAATGAGTGATTGTTGTTCCGTTCGCAGGCGTTGATGTGAGCATGAACACCCACCTGAAGGCGGTGAAGATGACCCTGAAGAACAGGGAGCCCACCCAGCTGGAGTCGCTGAGCATCCGAGGCAACAACATCCGCTACTTCATCCTGCCGGACAGCCTGCCTCTGGACACCCTGCTGGTGGACATCGAGCCCAAGATCAAATCCAAGAAGAGAGAAGCAGGTGAGAAAGTTAAACGACAAAAAGCAATGCCTGCTCTGAGCCAGAGCCTTTGGTTAAAAGCCTCTTCAAAGAAACTCTGAGCTCTAATGTTACCATTTTGTGAATGTCAAGGAAAATTTGACATTCCAAGCAGCTTTTTCTTTCTTTTGAGTTTTTAAGTTTCTGGTTAAGAGTTTTCCTGAGGCGATAACAAAGACAGGGATGTTTAAAGTTTTCACAAAGTTACATGAAGTTGGTGAGAGCATAAAATACTCGGTACAGCAACCCCTCAAGCAGAAAACGAGATTCAGAACAAACGTGGTAATTTGACAAGTGAGGCTTTCAATTAGCTCAGTAACATTTTAAGCTGTTATTTGTATTTTAAATGCAGTCAGATCAAGAAGAAAGCTTGCAGTAACACTTAATTCTTCCTTCTGCTCTACTTTTAACTTTATTTTTTTCCGCATTGAATGAATTTTGAATCGACTGACCACACTATGTCCGATGCATAAAAAAAAGGTGTTTTTTGTGCAAGTATCTTTTCTGAAACACTTTTTAGCATCAATAGGGTGCTAAACAAATCCCTCAGAACATTAAATAATTGTGTGTGTGCTGCACACAATGCTTTGTGTGGTTTGTTTTGTTCTCTCACTCTTTGAGTTTTTTTTTTATATATACCTCATGTTTCTGCATGCGAATCGTAGTAAACATAGTTGGGACATTTTCTAAAGTCTGCTTTGCAATTTCAAGCACCAAAAGTGCCACAAAAAAAAGCAAATAACAATTTATATGCATCATATTTTAAAATATTAAATATGTGTTTGAACGGATGAACTTACAATTGTTTAAATGTTTGTGATTAAATAATTCAATGCAGACATCCCTTATGTTCAGCTATGTCTCAATATTTATTACTGTTTGGTGCCTTCCATGCAGCCTGTTGTGAAATGTTTTCCAGCTTGTCAAATCATGTTTTGATAGACGTAGTAGCAATTTTTTTTTAAAGAATATATAAATCAGTTAGTTCATGATTTGTTTTAGATTTTGCTACGTCTTGGCCCGACGTGTTATTTGGTTTAAAGGTTGCTATAACTATGTTTTGGACTGATCGTAAATAATTTCTCTACTCCATTCTCGCGCCGTTTCCTTCTGGTAATGTTTAAATATGTTCATGCGTCTCCTCAGTGGCGGGACGCGGACGAGGGAGAGGACGTGGACGCGGCAGAGGACGGGGACGAGGGCGAGGTGGACCGAGGAGATGATTCTCTGGACTTCCAGTTCGTTCTCATCACTTCACTGTTTGTACAGGATGTTTTTTTTTTTTCTTTTTCTTCCTTTTGTTTAGAGGAAACAATTTGTGAATTTCAGTGTGCTTCTTTTTCTTTTTTTTGTACATTAAGACCATTAAAAAGTCAAAGCTTCTGTTCTTCTTTTTCAAAACAACGTTTAATAAAGTGTTTTTGCACTAAACAAGAGTTAGTTGCTTTTTTTTTTTGCTCACACTGTTAACTAGGGGACATTTATTACAATTGTAAAATAAAATGTGATTAAGCAAATCACTAATGCTAATAAACGAAGTATCCTTTAAATATATGAAAAAATGCTTAGTGGTAAAAGATCAGTAAACATTTTCTAAATTCATTAACTTGTCTAATTTGAATGAAGTTTGCATATTCATTAGCCTCAAATAATAAAACGTCACGTTTTGTGTATGCATAAATAACAGGAACTGGTTTTCAGTGAAATTTAAAATCCTTCCAGTTGGCAAGATCGCAGCCTCTAGATGTTTTCGATTGGAAACCAATTAGTTTTTTTTTTTTCGTAATACCGTTTCCTTATCTGTTTTTGTCTTTTATTATTAGGTTGCAGTAAAATACCATTCATTTTAGTAATCAGTTAATTATTTTAACGTTACAATGTCAAAATAGTCTGAACAACTCAAGCAGGAAGCTAAATTTATATAAAACCAATTAAAGGTGATATAAGTTAAGTCGTTTGCACATTGTCAACATTTTCTTATATTTAATCAACCTGTTTTCATGTTTGCTCTATAAATATAAGACGTGGAACAAAAAAAAAAACGAGTAACGTGTTAATCTGCCGTCAGATTCACACACGTTATGACTTCCGCTGTTCACTTAGAAATTAAAAGTTTATTTGAACAAATACAGGTATGATTGAGTGGTTTGGAAATGTATATTTTGGGCAAATTACGCATTCAATCGATCCGCTATTGTTAGTTATTGTAGCAGCAGCTTTTTTTTTCTCTAGCGTGACGTATCAGTGAATCTAATCAATCTCATTGGTCTCTTGAAGAAACATGTTGACGCGCATTCACCTGAATTATTTATGCCTGGCTTGACATGAATAACCGCATCCCCTGAGCCTGGTTTGGTCTTTGTGAAACGGATAAAGCCAGGATCAAGTGTTGGCGCTATGTCAAGCCTGGCTTTGTCTCTTAACCTGGATTTGGTAACCCTACTTTTGTGAAACATCCCTCAGTTAAGTGAAATCACGTAGGTTCAAAAAACAATGTCATGTAACTGCCTGTATGACTGAAATGTTAAAACTGCCTTAGACGAAAGAGAACTGAGTTCACTTCCTCTAGAAGGAACAACAGCTCTGTTCTTCTGTGCTACCCATAAATCCGTCCTACCTTGCGGTAATGCGCATGCGCACATCGATGCTACGTCACACGCTGCTTACTCAGCAGATTTCGTATAAATACGTCCTACCCGTGGAAGTTTTGTTGCATGTGTTTTATTTCACAGAAGATTGCGATAAGCTTTATTTAATTTATTTTATACGTGGCTTTCATTAAGCTGTTGTATCACTTCATGTTTTTAGTTTACATGACAGGCAGCTTCTAAATATATTTATAAATGGCTTCTGCAATGTCGTTACTACTGTAAACAAGTCATTGTTTGGCGGTTAATCAGGACAAAATGCATTGTTTTGTGGGCTATTAAAATATTTTAGTTTAATTACATTCTTTTTTTTTGTTTGTTTGTTTTTTTACTAAACCTTGCTAAATAATTGTTGGTAGCGATACTATGAGATTGAAGCTGTATAGCGGTGTAATATTAGTGTAAGCATATCATATCATTTCAGGTGCACAGTGACCTGCGCAGTTCGGTGGACACATTGTGGCTGCATTGCATTTGATAACAGACATACATATTAATGCGCAAAAAAAGAGTTGCGGTGATCTGTTTTTGTCTGCGTTCAAATTAATTCCAGTAAAACCCTGTTTCCCCTGTCTGATACTGTTTTATTCTTAGAAACACCTCTGTATTTAAAATATATATTTTTTAAAAAGGTAGGATATTCTAGTAAAAGGATTAGTGCATACATATAGTTTTTCATTTTAAACGGGTAGCATATTCAGATGAAGGAAGTGATCTTGTGGTTTCGTCATGTACATAAATTGTTCCAGTTGTATGCTAAGCATTACTCCTAAGCTTCCACTTCAGACCCGTCACTCAAATAATGTTATCCAATATATTTAACATTACAACCCGCCATAGTTTTCTGTTTGTCAACATGACGGTAGCAGTTTTGGACGCGCAGCACTGACAGATAGACTTGTCTATCTATCCGTGCTACGGTAGGAAGTACGAGGCAGCACTGATAGTCAGAGCGTCTGCTGAAACCATTCCGATGTGGTGTGTGTCGTATATATCCTATCTATTTTTACTAATTGATATATATTTTTTAGAAATGTCAGGTACCATCGACGGTAGTTTTATGTACTTTGCGTTTGGAAGCAACTTATTGAGGGAAAGACTGCAGCTAAAGAATCCATCGGCCGTGTTCGTCTCTACTGGTCGACTAAAGGTTTGTACATTGAAATTGGTCAATTTCACGGCGTTAGCCTGTTGCTCTTTACGACAGAATGCAAGTACGTAGGATTCCACATGTAATTCCTGTAGCAAACCATTATTCATGTCATTTTTGCTGTCGTGCTTTTTGGCTAATATTATGCTAACTGAAAGTGTGGCGCGTCTGTTCCAAGTTGAACGTGAACGCAAAACCGAGCTTTCCGTGTTGCCGTGGTAGTCGCAGGTGTCTGGTTACAATAGTTTTCAGGTCTTCTCCCCCCGACAAACATACTAAAATCCGGCTGACATGTCGTTTGACACGAGGACAACCGGGCAGCGCAGAAAACTAAAACAACCCGCTGTTCTTTGTCCGCTGTTCATGAAAGTAGCTGGAGTCAGGACTCCAATTGTTGCCAGAACGAAAGGTCTAGTTCTGTCTGTCAGGTTGTATGTGTGTGTATGTCTTCTGTCTGTTATATTTTATACACGTAGTAGAAATGTGTATTAAGGTCAGAGATGTGTGGAACATTTATGTTACGAATTTGCCGACGTTGGCATCCGACTTTGCACTTTAATGCAGCATTTTAGACTCCAATGTACATTTGATTTACTCAAGAACAAAATAAAACACTTAGGATGGTCAAACTTAGCTGAAATGTTTTGTATTGTTATTAATTTGACAAAGCACTTATTTGTGATTGTTAAAAAAAAAAAACCCGTAAAATAATAAAATAGAATTTTTTCTTATTTGAGGTCCTGCTTGAAAATTATATTAAGCTCAAACCCGAACAGAAAGCAGATGGCATAAAACATCATTTATGGTTTCATTCATTTTTAAAAATTCAAAACAGAAAAACTTTTTTTTAAGCTCTTTTGGGTGAGGGAGTCTGACTGCTTTACGTTCTAGTGTAGATACCAACCTGTCAGACAGTAGAGACCTGTGCAAAAATAGCTATATACTTGTGAAGTATTCTAGAAAACAGTTTGTGATTTGCAAATCATTTAATTGTTGAAAAGTCAAACCGGATTTAATGTTAGTTTTGCGTCTTTTGGTTATGTATTTCCGCAGGACTACAAGCTGAACTTTGGCCTGTGGGAGGAACATGTGGAAAACTCGTGGCACGGCGGCGTGGCCACCATCGAGTCGTGTCAGGGCGAAGAGGTGTGGGGTGTAGTCTGGACTTTGAGCAATGAAAACCTCCCAACCTTAGACAAGTGAGAGGCACAAATACACATCTGGTTAAAAGTTTATCATTAAATTGGTGCAGTTTAAACATGTTTTTTTTTTTTCCCTATTTGTTTATGTCCCCCTGAAGACAGGAAGGTGTGAGCCAAGGAAAGTACTCCCCGCTGGAGGTCTCTGTTGAGACTGATCAGGGGGTGAAACGATGCAGGACGTACCAGATGAACAATTTTCACGCCTGTCTTCCATCTCCGCAGTACAAACAGGTGTCCTGAAAACACACGCTAACATGACAAAATAATTTTATTTTCGTTTCATTCCATTTCATCGCAAAGTTTCCAGTGAGAAACTTCTCTTCTTCCAGCTGGAAATCAATATGAACAAGAACTGGGACACAGAAGTGATGATTTTAGTTTTTTTTTACTAAACCACAATGGATCTAAGTGTTTGGGGTGTATTTTAAGGCAACTGTTTTGTAAATCAACACTCAATACATCACACAATCTGTTTGATTATAGAACTGTTGTTCTATTTGCGAAATCCTCCCTCAAGCTGTGACTGTTTGTTCGCTCGTTACTTGCAAAGTTCTTGTTTTTGCTTAATTATTGTCGTCTGTGTTTCTCCATATTAAAGGTGGTGTGCCTGGGAGCAGAACAGAACGGGCTTCCAAGGGAATACCTGAAGAGGCTGGAGGCCATTCAGACCAACAACTACTCCGGCCCCTCAATCCTGGATCAAATTAGAGCCGTTACGAACAAAACCACATTAATATAGTTAGTTCTTAGAAAATTTCAACCTCATCATCCATTTAGGCTTTCAACTGGCTACTGTATTCCTCTTATTGTGGTAGATAGTAATACTGATGCTTTACTGTTAAAAAAAAAAAAAAATCATCTAGACACGAAGGTCAATCTGTGTTTTGCTAGTTGAATAGATTTACCTCTTGCTGTGTCAGAATATTGTAAGCATCCAATCACACTACAGCCTGATGAGTAGTAAAATTAAACATATAATTGGCAAGAGTATTATTGCACTGCCAATAACACAAGACTGAAATTACTAAATGTCTTCTGAAAATACTCTAACATGGACATATTTTATTAAATAAACAAAAGCGAATCATTTGTTTAAAAAGAAACCACTTTATTTTTTTTAATTTCTTTTTGTTTTTTACACCACAGTGGCCTTGGACAGAATGTTTTACTTTTATATCTAACCCAACACTTTTCATACTCTAGTAGTTATAGAAAATACTAATACAAAAAGAAGCAGCCAGGAAAACAAAACCAATGCACAGGATTATTCAGCAATGTGTGAGTTCAGTTTAATCTTTGCTCAAGTCTATGCAGACATGTGGACCTCACAATGGCACAAATTAAGTTGTTCTGACAGAAAACGAGAATTCAAACTAAGGCTAAAAAAAAAAAAAAGTTAACTGTAAAATTTGGAGGGAAGAGAGGAACATTCTGAGGAGAATTTGGTCTGTGAAAAATGGTGAAAAATACAAAAGCAGCGGTGGTCACATGACAGAAAAAAGGTCAAACTCATAATGCAAGGTCTAATATGATAAAAAAATATAAACTGAACCAAAGTAATTTAGAAATATTTGAGTGAGTGGTCTTAAATAAAGGGTATAAAAGGCAGCTGAGAACTTGTGTTTGTGGTAAAAGTTGAATCCAGGGAGATGCTGTTCATTATCTCAGTATCATTATGTTTTAGAAAAGCCTCAACCTGTCACTGCATCCGAGTGGAAATCAGAAGGAGGAGTACTGATGGCATACTGAGGTGGACCAAAGCTCTATTAGTGAGGGCTACATCAACAAACCGCCCTCTGTTTCAGGATAACTCAGATATTATGAAATGAGACTATGACTCAAGAGAAAAGTCATTGGGAACTAGCAGTTTCTGTTTTAAATTTAAACTGTTACTTGATTTGCTTATTTTTGGTCCATATCTCAAATATCTCAGCTCATTCCATCGGCTCCTGCTCCATCTCTGCGTTACCTACATCCATCGGTTCTAGTTCCTCCTCCACATCCTTCGCCCCTTCTACAGTCGTCGTCGGTTCCTGCCCCGCCGCTTCTTCAGTCGTTTCCGGTTCTTCAGAGTCCTCCTCCTCGTCCGACTCCACGATGTCGGCCGGCACCTCTGGCTCTGGGATCAGTAGCTTGTGCTTCACTTTGCTCAGCTCGCTCATGTTAAAGCCTAATAAGATGGCGGCCGTGCTCCTCTTGAGGCTTTTCATGCACTTGCTGCGCTTCTTGCTGAATTGGCCCGCCAGCTCTGCTTTGGTTATAGACAGCCTTCTGCACAACTCCTCTGTCTCCGGTTTGGTGGCGTAGGGGTTCATGTTGAAGTACTTTGAGATAAACTCTTTGCGTTCATCATTGCAGCGTCGCTCCACGGCGGTCGGCTCCAACACGAGCTTGACCGTAGGGTCGCTCAGGATCTCTGGCTCTGGTGGGGATTCCTGCTTCTCCTGCATCTCCTTCTCCCGCTGCCGTTTCTCCTGCTCTTTCCTCTTGCGCATGGCGGCCTTTTCTTCTCGCTCTCGCCTGTTGGCCTCCATGGCCTCCTTCAAAGCTGCCTCAAGCTTCCTCTTCAGCTGCCGCTCTGCCTCGGTTTCTGGGGGATCTGCAGGGGCTGGAGCTCGGATCACACGAGCTGGGGCTATGGCCCGTGTCATCGTCATTCCCTGCGGCACTTGGAGGAAGTAAAGTCCCGACTGCTGACTGATCTGCGGAGCTGGCTTTAGTTGTGGTTGATGCTGCAGCACAGCTGTGGGAGCCGTGGGCTTAGGAACTGGTGGTGGTGGTGGCAGTGGAGGTGGTTTTGGAGAACAGCGACACCGCTGGATATGAAGCATGACAGCCTGCTGAGTGACTTTTCCTGTGTACACCCCGTTGCAGTATATGCACTTGAACGCCTCAGTCTTCAAGATGGCATGAATGGTTGGCGCCACAAAGTGCTTCTGTTTCAAGTGCAGGACATGATCAGACTGATTCTGAAACCTCTCGTTGCAGAAGGGACAGTAGGCGCTATGGATTTTCATGGGTGCGGGGCAAACGTCTTGTGGGCTGCTGGCCTGCAACTTGAAGTAAATTAGGTCAAGAGAACTTGTGACTAGGGCGAGGTTGACCTCCGCTTCTCCCAGGATGTCCTTTGGTGCGGTGGTGTTCACGTCGAAATGAGGGAAGATAATAGCACCGTTACCTTTGGAGTAGATCCTATATTTCTGCCTAAGAAAGTCACAATACACCTTGCTGGCTGGATTGTGCAGCTTTACATGGTCTACAAGCTGTTTGACTGAAAAGAACAAAGCTGAGCAGTACAAACAATTGAGCCCATGCAGCAAGTGTTGGAAGACGATCCGTTCTGTTAGCAAAATTTTGCATGTGAGACATTTGACGGTCTTGTCGGGCATTTTCTTCAGGAATGCTGCTCGGGCGGCAACGCTTTCTGACTTGGAAGCAGTAGATTTGGTCTGGTGGGCAGCCTCCATGTGCATATCGAAGACGTTTGAAGGGAAAAGTTCATTGCAGAGGGGGCAGGTGATCCACCTCTTGGTCTGTGGCGTGGAGTTACTCAATTGCTCAACAGGCTTGAGAGGCGTGGATGTTTTCTGAGAGACGAGTGGAGCGAACGTGTACGTGGGCATGCCATTCACCCTGTTGCCGGTGGGGATAAGATGACTCAGCAGGGACTGTGAAGTGAGCATGGTTCCTTGTAGGGGTGTGTGGTTTGCTTGTGAAGTCTGTGCAGCCACAACAGGCTTAGGAGCAACTCCAGCAGCCAGATTGGTTTGAGGTCCTGCTGGAAGAACCACTTGCTGCCCTTGTGGTTGAGCCTGTTGTGGTTGAGCTATAGGAGAGGGTAAGGTTACGGGTGTCTGCTTCAGAGACACATTGGACACTGTGGGAAGCTGGACTACAGACGACCCTTGGGGCAGAGCACTACGGAGGGCTATCGTTGCACCAGGCTGGAGCAAACCTTTAGCTTCTGCGCTAGCAAGCTGCACTAGCGCCGATGCTTGAGGAGGGAGAAAAGCTTGGTTGGTTCCAGGAGTACAGATCAGAGTTGCACTGTTTGTGTTGCCTTGCAGCTGTTGAACCGCCACAACAGTCCCAGCAGGTTGGCCATTACTGGGTAAAACCAGCTGGTTACTGGGAAATATCTGAGGCGCCTGTGGTTTGGGAGCAATATTTGGGAATGTGACCAACAATCCATTTCCATTAGAAGTTGGTTTAACAGTGTAGTTCTTGTTTTCCGTAATGACACTCTGCACCTGTATGGTGACTGTATAGTGTGCTGGTTCCACCAGCATATGGTGCAACATTTGGTCTAGAGTTCCAGTGTTTACCTTGCACACCTTGCAGCAGTAGATCTTTACTGCTGTAGTCCCCTGCTGGTGCAATCTATAACCAATATATTGATCTGCCAGGTGATCCAGGTGCTTGAGAATGATGTGCTTCTTTATCGCAAAGATAGAGGAAGTCGGAAATCCACACCTTCGACATTGATACCTCTCAGCAGAGCGATGGGTGAACCCACTCTCCTTCTGCGGCTGTATGTTTGGGACGGGCAGTTTGGCGTGGAAGAAGAGCATGTGCTTCTTGACGATCTTGGGGTGAGCGATAAAGAGGCATTGAGAGCAGGGTGCCAATGCGCAGTACGACTGAACGTACGCATGGCAGCGAGAGACGTGGCTTCTGAAGTTGTAGAGGTTTTGTGATGAGTACTTGCAGAGGGTGCAGCACAGAGATCGAGACCGATACGGCCACTGGATAGAGGGGGAAACAAATGAAAATAAGGTAAATATTTAAAATAATTTTCTTCCAACTGCTAAATTTGTTAAATTAGCAGGTCTAAAATCCTCCTATAATCCTCATATTCTGATTTATATGCATTTGAGCAGACAAGGAGGGTAAATTAAAGTCTTATTGTTTGCATAGGAAGAAGGCTGTTTGTTTAGTGTTATAGCCAAGTATATTTAAAAGCTGGAAGGATAAAATTTAAATGAATCTCAACAGAATAACTGAAATAACCTTTTGATGACATCCTAATTTAATGAAAAGTTTCAAGCACATTTAAAATCCGTTTTGAACAAAGCAATTAGATAATTTTAGATTTTAGTTTTAGATTGGTACTTCATACTTTTTTTTTTTTACTCAAAGTAATCATGCTTCAAGAATCTCAGTCCTGCATGAAAACTGTTTTGCAGAAGCAGCAGACTTTTGTTATTTAATCAAGATATAACTTGTGCATACAGAGGAGCGATACATGACAAAAACATTTAGGAGAAAAAATGCAAGGTAAAAATAAAATAAAGGCACTATAGTAAGATGATTTTGAAGAAAGTCATTGATCCAAAAGGAAAACATGAAGTTCACCTTCTTCTGCTGCCGGACACTGAATCCCTCTGTGATATCAACCCATTCTGTTTCCTGAAAGGCTTCTTCTTCCTCCTCTTCTTCATCTGGATTTTTCTCATCTGGGTTTTCATTCAGATCCTGCACAGAACAAACAAAATCGTAATAGAAAACATCCCTTCAGAGAATGTTCAAACTACATCCTTCTTATCCTGAAGATCATAACTTTCCCAAGAGTTCTCGCAATCACTGTTGAGCCAAATCTACAGAATAAAAGGTTGCTTTCCTAGCCATCTTGACTTACCGGTGGTACCTGGTAAGTCAAGATAAGCTGTTGCACTGATGAAATAATTCTGTTCCTGCAACTTATCCATGAAACCATCTCCATCCACAGACGAGATTCCTACATGACCTGCTTACATTTCTAGATTTATCAGTCAAATTTCTGGCTATAGTGGACAGGATTAAAATGTATAATCTGTAAAACAGGCTGTGAAGGAGGAAACAAAGGATGGCTGGAAAGATTAGTGGATGAATGGATCAACAGATGACTGGATGGACAAACATGTTTCATTTTCCTTTTCCCATACTTTTTAAAACTTAAACAGTGCATCAACCTTGTAGAGATGATTACCACCTGATTAAAACAGATAAGAACAGACATTAAGGTTTAGTTTTATCTGTTTACAAAAAGAAAACATCTTTTAAGAGACAATAAGTTGGAGGCAGTGTGACATTAGTATTAACGAGACAGTCTGCAAAGAAATCGGGATTGTCTATACTCAGTTTTATTTTTCTTTCCTTGGTTTAATAATCCAACTTGCATAGCAACAGCTTATCTGAGTGGTGATGGTATTTTTCCTCTATTTTTTTTAGTTGGCTGTTCTTGAAACATATGTGGTAAAAGGTCAATTATACTGGACACAGGTAGGTAAAATGGCAAAAACAGAGGTTAATATGATGCTCGGCACAATTGCCTTACCATGTTTTACTGATAGTTATTACATACTGCCCAATCCTAATAATAAATGAGCCAATTTCATCAAACTGCATAGAAATCAAGTCCTTCCAAATTAAAAAACATTTAATTATAAATGATGCTGCAACTTATCAATAATAGACACTCTGTAGACCTAAATGAAATAAGAACATTTTCCTCTGTGTTTGACCAGACTGATCTAAAGTGTACAGCATACATAAAAAGTATTTGCCTCCTTATCGCACTTTATTTCTGGTTTTGCTTGTTGTGATTTTTTTTTCTGGGCATATTCAGGTCTGATTACTGATGTCCTGATCTAAAAACATAGAATCAGAGGAGAAGCTGCAGGCATCCATCACTTGTATCTAAAGTTTTGGCACAGCAAGAGTCTTTATCTACAAATCCAGAAAGTGTGGGACTCCGAATCTTCACTGGTACTGCAGCCCAACCAAAATTACTTAGAGTATCAATATCCCTTCAGGTCTCACTTCCTGAGTTAAGGTTAGTGTTCATGATGTAAAAATAGGAATAAATAGGTAATTAGTAATCAGAGCACTTCTCAGTTTGGAAAAAATAAAACCCAAGCCAATAAAGTTCACTTTTAACCCCTTAACCCCCACCAGAACGCCCACGTGCCATTTTTACATTGCATTTTCTGGGGTGAGCGATAAGGGTTTACACTCTGCCGGTGTCCATTATGACGCTTTTATATGGCAGCCTCGAGCCCGCTTTTGATTGACACCGCATTTGACCAATAATGTTACAAAATGTCTTTTTCCGAGCCAATAATATCCAGAGAGCGACTTGGGCTCGTTTTGACATGCCTGTATTCTTTCTGGAATATTTCTGACTGGTCAGCTCGGAAACTAAATCTAAAGCAACGCGTGTGTAGCCAACACGTGTCCTGTTATAAGGATATAAGGCATTTTGCGGTTTGTTTTGACATGAATCCACCAGCTGCATGCAGAGCCATTCGTGATCTGTGCACCTTTGCTGCGTCAAAGACAGGCTCTGTGCGCCCTCATGCGTAACTGTGTTTACAGGACTTTTTCTCACCAACAGAGACGCGTCGTCAGACCATGTCAAAACTGGATGTGTTTCTTCAGCAGAACTTCACAACTTGCGGGATGAATATGGGCGTAAGAGTGCTGACAAGTTTTGGATTTGAGAATACCGGAAACTTTTAGTCGTCCGCTGCTACAATCAGAGTGGGGGGGGAAGAGAGGGTGGAGGTTGAAATAGAGATGGTGGGGTGGGGCTAGCGTTAGAGTGCTGGGGGGGCACGGACGGACAGATGGGGGCGGGGGCGGTCAGCGTATTGCAAGAAGGGGGAGATTTAATATGTCCCTCCTTTAAGCATAATCACATCCTACTAAATATTCAAAACTCAACAGCAGAAAGCCTGTTCGCACAACTCAGATGCTGGTTGCTGTTGCTTATGTGACAGTTTCAAAGATGATGTCAATCAGAAGTTTAATATTAATATATATATATAAAAAAAAAACCCCCACAAATTTCAAGAATGTAGAAAAGATGTTAAAATAAAACTACTGCTGCCTCACTAAGGATGATTTCAGGACTTCTCTCATTCATAAAAAGATAATTCTGTTTGGATGATATTGATAACTAAATTAAAAAAGACCTTTGAATAATTTGCACCATTAGTAGAATGCACTTTGTAACGTCAGACACAGTAAGTAGTTACAAGTAAACAGATGCAGGAAACAGATGAAGGTCATCCTATCAGCATGTTAAAAGCTGTATGAAAAGAGCAATAACTTAAAGGAAAATCACAATCAGGAATGACATTTACAGCCTCCCAATATATAACACTTCTTGTGAGCTATTGAGCAATAACAATGAAACATACCTTCAGCCAGTTCTGACAGTCTTCGAGGCCGATCTCACTTAGGATGTTTTTCACTGCTTTACGAGCCTTTCGAATCTTTTCTACACTTCCTACTGGAAGTTGATACATGATTTACCGCAAACCTTAAAGGAAAACAAAAACAGAAAACCGTGGCACAATTAGACAATGTAAAACAAGTTAAAACACCCAGATTGAATGGCCTGATTTTGTGCACATGCAGACCAATGGTGGTAATATATATGATTTGATTAGAAAGGAGTTTGCACTGGTCTCAGAGGACATAAATTGTGGCCTCAATTGTGGTGGTGGTGCAGGGAATGGACATCTGAAAGAAGGTCATCATACCTTCTTTCAGGTATGATGACACATTAATCCAAAATTGACTGAATTTAGGATTAATGTATTCTAGTCATAATGCCCATTTGAAACACAATACATTAGCCACATTCACCAACTTGGGGTTAAGTATCTTGGCCAGGAGCATATATACATGTAGCAGGAGGAGGCTGCAATCAAACCCAACATTTTTGGACAGAAAGGCAACTACTTCTCCTACTATTACTTGCCACAGTTACAACAGTGTAGAGTCAGTAGACATATTAGACAGCATCCAGACAGGCCAGGGTATGGATAGTAATGTGAGGTTCTGAGACTAATTCTAGAACTGAGGTGTTTAGTCAGTTTAAAACAAGCTCCATTTTATTTCCCCTCTTAGTCCGCTTATGTAGCAGTGAAGGCAGCAATCAAACTAGGGTGCTTTTCAAAACAACCGTACCAAGTCCACCTCCACCAAACGGTCTCGGTACAGACCGAGACGGTACAGACAGTCTCGGTTTCTTTAGTGACAAGTTTTGGTTTGCTTAAGAGTTTTCTGAGCCACCCAAAAAACTTACCAGTTAAACTAATCAACTAATTTGGACCAAAGTAAACAAATTGTACATATGAAAAACGCCCGAAGTGGTCACATTGCACAAATGCAAGGCATGTGAGGTGCAGACTCTACAGCAAAGAGAAATGACACAATGCATGTGTGTGCAAACTGACTCCAGCATTTTCACCACTGCCTTGTTCACACACCCCAGATAGCAATAAATGCACGATTTAACCACACAGTACCACCTCATGCAGAAATAAAGTGTGACTTCTATTTGAGTATGTAAAGTCCTGTTAAAGGTGTCTAATGCGATGACATGCCCTACAAAATTCACTCATTCATTTAAGAGATTGTTGGATGCTCAGGTAACTCCCTGATTGCATTATCACTGCACTCTTTATATCAACAATTAAACCCTCTGGTACTATTCTAGATGTGCCAGCTCATTGCTCAACAAACTATTTACAAACCTATTAATTTATCTATGTGCGTGTCCAATTAAGTCTAAACCAGACCATAGCTTATTTTTATAGCTACTTTTCTTTTGTTGAAAAAAAGTTAATTTAATAACAGGTGCATCTCAGTAATTCAACTTAAAAACGCGACAGAGTAATTGGACACAGTAATATATTTCACATGTTTACTGTTAGAACTCCTTAATTTATTTGGTTAGTTTGTGGTTCTGGGTTCAGATGTTGTAGGTTTTATTTTATAAAAAGGAAAGAGTCGGACTAGTACGATTCTTCAGCAATTACCTTTGGTGGATTATGTTCCACATGTAGGATGTCTGACTATATGGATTATATAATTCAGTTTTCTTCAAAAAAAATTGCAAATGGATATGGCTGTGACTAGAAAGATACTGAATTCTCAATACTCAGGATGGATGCTTGGAAGTGAAAGATATTGTGGTTTTCTCTGTACATGGCAACTTGGACAAGTTGCCAAGTATAGGAAACTCTTCAAAGCCACAGACTTTTTTTTTATTACAGGTTGCCTTTGAACAACTGGTTTGTACACCAAGCAAAGGAAAACAAGTATATGATTTGACTTGCCAAAAGAAGGTCTTTGGAGATGTATGCATCCAACACATGTGCATAAAATAAATTCTGCATTTCTTTTCTCTCGTTCTGGTAAACTAGCTGAAAATTGGTAAAATATTGGAAGCGTAGTAGACAGTTATATTGGAATAATTAAGTTGACGACGCTAAATGTAGTGTCGGGAACAGCATATTGCAAAGTTTACATGGTTGCCAAAATGAAGCTTGCAAAACTTTCTTGGTAAATAATATGGAACAAAACCTAATGCTAATAGTTTTACAGCAGCATGTCCTGGATTATCCCATCTATAGTTTAACAGCACTGCTACTCCACGTCCTTTACTCTTGCTACTCCTCTTAAAATCTCAGTCTGCTCTTATGGTTCGAAACCTAGGCACAGACACAGAGTCGGGGATTTGATCCTGCAGCCACATCTCAGTGAAACGTGCAATAAAATACTGAATTCTCAATACTCAGGTTGGGTGCTTGGAAGCGCTTAAAGTTCAACAAATTTGTTGTTTGCCAAAGATCTCACACAGGACCGTTATTAGTGAAGGAGGACTTCCTCATTCTTTCTTTCTAATTCTCTTCATTTGAGATGTTAATCAGCTGCTCTAGGTGGTCAACAACAAAAACTCCTACATTGTTCCTATGGTTACCCATCGTAAAAACTACGGATCCACAATATCCGTATAAGCCGATGTCAAGTCAAAGTCACCTCTTAACATATTGGCATCAGTCCGTGAAGTAAAACTGAGCTGATTTTAACAATAATGTTTATTTCCATCTTGCTGCCTTTTGTGAATGTGTTTCAGGCGGGGGAGGGGAAGGTGTTGGCCATGTGGTATTTGTTCAGTCATGTGACAGATAGTGATGCAGCAAAGGATTGTGGGTTGTTTAACTGACAAAGAAGCAATGCAGGGGTGTAGTCACTTTTACATAGATTCAAGAATGTAGAAAAATAAATATGGATATAATATAGGCAAATATCAGTTATTGACCAGAACAGCAGTATTAATACTGGATATCAAAACCAGACCAAATTTCTATATTGGTGCAACGCTAATAAAAACTGGCCAAAAGCACATTGCCCAGCACCCTAAACCAGAGGGAATAATAATAACGTATTAATAGCGGATCTTATAATAATATTCAAGTTTTCTGGGAAATTGGATTTAGATTTCCATATGATGCAAGCCACACTCTTACTTTTGAAAAGTATTTTAATTTACTGAGATACAAATGCACAATGCACAGCTAGAATTATCACTCAAATTTGTGGAATTTTATTTTTGAACACATATTTAAGTATGTGAAAATAAAATTAGGGTGCAGTCCATTTAAACCTAATTAATTTTAATATTTCCCAGAATTAAAATAGCCTACTACCTCATCCTTATTAAGTCTTTGGAATAACCAAGAATTTTAAATAAATAAATAAAATGTGAAAAAGTCAATGAAAATGTGTATTTTATGGTTGGTCACGTTTCTATTATAATATATAACAGTTATATGAGATAATGTGTTGTACTCTAAATTGAAACGCTAAAATAGCTTCTTTTTTTTTTGTATGCCAAATAATAATGACTTGTTCACTGGATTGGAACAGCTTTGTCTGACACATCCAGCAATAAAGGTAGCATCTTTTTCATTTTGAGGGATTCTTGCGTTGTTGCATCTCTGGTGTGGTCCAACAGGAAGTTAGGTTTACAGAATTTGTACATATGTGTGTGTGTGTATACCAAGATACCTTGAATTATTCCACCATACACTGTTGACTTATTCAGTCGTGCTGATTTAATGATTTAAAAAAAGCATATTTAGATTTTTATAACCAAATATATTTTGTGTTGAAATGGGTTCAAAGAGATATCAGAACTACCTGAATGCATTTTAGTGTGTGGCGTTTCCCACACAAGCACGGTTTTAAAGGCTCATATCACTAGTATGGATCTCGTCATCCTATCCCCATCTCTTTGTGTGTCCCACCTGGGCACCGTACTTCTCATTTTGTTATATCACACTTAATGAATCATTGTGATGCCAGGATTCTGCCAATTACAAGACAAAAAATAAACTAAAATGTTGTTTTTCCACTTAAAAATGTTGCTTTAAATGGAATAATATGGTAGAGTATGCAAATCTGTAAAAATGCAAATGCAGAAATGTATATAAAATATATCGAATTGCTAAAAACAGCATTTTAAAAGTTATACATAAATCACGAATATAGTAATAATAACGTAGTTAAACTGTTGCACAAAGATTTGTTTGTTTTTTAAAAGCACGTCATGGTTAATATGATTAAAAAACATAATTACCGTGCAACAGCTGGTTTGTTAGTATCTCAACACACATAAATAGTTGTTTTTTTTTTTGTTTTTTTTTTTGCTAATCATGGCTACCTAAATCCAATCCCTTCCCCTCTGCAGACATTCTATCAGCAACATTGGAGTCAAGAACCAGAGGCTGGCAGTGGCAGCATGCTGACAGATAACACGCCAGGTCACAGAGCTGGTCACAGCGCATCTTCCCACTCCAGCAACACGCAGCCTCTCCTCGCACATATTTACCTCGGCGATATTTTCGGCGCAGATTAACGTTAGTCGTCGCTGTGTCTCCTCTGGCGGAGCCACGGTGCTCCACTTCCACCGGCCCGCAGATGTGTGTCGGTGAACTGCGTCTGCTCCCAGCGCTGCTCACCCCCGCTCACCGGAGCAGCATCCCCTCCCCACGCACGCCGAGCTAAGGGGCTAAAGTTGAACGTGAACGGTGATTACGGCGCAAGGAATCCGAAGATAAGTTATTTTTGGTCTAGCTTTTGTCCCCTTTCTTCCCCCTGTTGAGGAAAAAAAAAATGGCGCTCAAGTTCAGGATCTGACGTAGCGACTTCATTTGCATACAGCACAACCTGACCAATAGGAGACTTTACATTCTGCAAAACTGTATAACTTTTTACTCTGCCGCTTTTGCAGCCAGCATGGCCCCAACCTGTGCACGTGGTGTGTTTCATACTCTAGTTTCAGATTTTGATGTCACATTAAACCTGCAAAGTGGACTTTTTCATTCTATGAGAAATAGCTAGCTAGGGGGCGTGGCCACCTACACCCTCACTGGGAGTCACGTGGTAGTAGACCACCAGTTAACCAATAGGTTGTCGAGAAAATGAGCTAAATGGGCGGTCCTTTGCTTGTGATGTCATATCATGCAACTTTTTGTGGCCAATAACATTGAGCATCCATTCTACCAAGAGACTCATAAATTACATGGGCTTTGGCTAGCATTGCATAAAGTATCAAAACTACAGTTTTCAAAAAAATTTTTATTTTTGCATTAACTGCGATTTAGTTTTCATGCACTGCTGTATGGTTTCGTAAAAGACGATCCAATTATTTTTCACATGAACAAGTTAAATTTTGACGTTAGTTCCTAAAAATCTTATTAAATAAGTTAAGGGGCACTTTAGTCATCTGATTGAGGCCCATCACTTGACCTCCATGTCCAGAGGTCGTATTGGTTTTTGAGGACGTCGCTAAATCGCTGACGTTGAAGAGAAGCTCCTCGAACTGACGTGACGAACGACCACTGAGACATTTTTGTTAGCAATCTACAGTTCTGTTTCTGACCACTTAATCCAGATTAGGCATGACTTATGTCCACATCAGTTGGTGCTGGATGGTAACAGTTTTAGTTTGTCATTTTTAGATTCCTGTTAAACTGTTGTTCAAATTATACCAACGAAATTAAGAATTTGAATCATGTTTCTTGTTGGGCTCTACAATCAGAGAAGATCATATAATGAAACAAACTGAACAGATGATTTGCTGAGCTGCAAATTCTTAACAATAAGAGTTATATTATGCCATTTCTCAAGAAAAGTACCAAACACCAGGAAAATCCATTTTTTAGTATAAGTCTTGTCGTACCAGCTTATTGCATTTAGACAAAACAAAACAAGCAACTCAGACTTATTTTCTCCATCTTCAGATCATCTTTAGAACATTAATCTAAATGAAAAGGTGATAATGGTAAAACCTGCTTATGCCTTAAATGTTGAATGATGTGAAAAAAGTACTTACAAATTTGGTGCGAGCAATATTTACCTGTTATGACCATTTATTGCATTGTACTCCTGAACTCACTCACTTGTTCACTTAACCAATGGTCTCATCTCTGGACGGCTTCATCTCAGATACTATTAAATACATATCTTCATAATATTTCAAGCATCCTGATGAGTATCTTCATTACCAGAACTTCAGAATGCAATATTTTCAACTACCGTTAATTTGCGTTATAGCTGTCTGTGGATCATATAAATCACTGAAGTACATTTGATGAAGTTTCCACATGAAAATGGAAATTAATAAAATTTCTAATTCGCTCGAGTGTCAGGTTGTACTGTCACAGTTAAAAAAAATCAAGCTCATAGCCAAACTAATAAATCAAACCAATAGTCCGTTCACAACCACTGATAATAGCTTTAAACAATATGACAGCATTACTCCATTAGATGTCGCTGGCTGATTCAGGAGCTACAGTATCAGGTTACACAATACACCGGCCTAAACCAGAAGGTTGAACCACTCCCTGATTATCTCTGACATAGAAATATCAGCTAATTTCTTAGAAATATGCAGCAGAGAGCATTTCTTTACCACCCATTTAATTAGCTCATTCATTTGTGTGCCATGCCTTGTATGATTGTTCTTTTTCTTAATAGCCATTAAGAAAAATAAAATTTACAATGCATGTCACACTTGGTATGAGAAGGAGTTCATTGCAAATATAACAAGGGTTAAGGTTAGTTTAGTTTCAGAAGCTTAAAGATTAATAAGACGTTAATAAAATCACAGTTAGGTGCTCAAGTTTGGATATTTCAGTCATCATATCAGTGAGAGAAGGGCGTTAATGTTTTGCTACCCTATCTTCACTTTATCTAAATCAGCTTTATCCAGTTCATTACCGCTGTGGCACTGGGCATTGTATTATCCATGGCTTAAGCTTCTGGTAGGGTCTCCCATGGGTTCTTGGCCTTAAGGGAAGGGTCTGAATAAGAGTGATTCAATGACCTAAGCTCTGAATAAGGGGGATCTAATTGAGACAAGGGATCCCAGGATGGGGAAAAAAAGAACAAATTCTGGTGTCATGCAAGCTGGGTGATGGATGGGTACATTTTGAGACTAATACCCATATGGTCATGTGAAAGATTTAGGACGTCCCATTAAAGCAATTTCTCCTTGGGGATCAAGAAAGTCTATTCTATTCTATTCTAAATATGAAATTGTTTTGAAAGAAATCTTCAAGCACCAATGTGTAATCTTAATATTCTTTATTCTGTAAAACTGAGTAATTTTATTAAGGTAAATATCAAAATCTTATATCTTATCCACTGAGAGTTATTCCTGATAAAATTTAATTGAGATGCTTCCTGTAGTGATGTACCAGTCTCTGACATCTGTCTTTGGAAGATTTATGTTACTCCTTACTTTCAGCTGTGAGATGTTTAAGTTTCATTTAAAGTCACCCCAGTACATCTCAGTAGGAGCAACATCTGGGCTTAAGCCCAGTCCAGGACTTCTTCCATATTTCCTAATTCTCAGCCAGTCATTTCTGGATTTACTGGTATGTTTTGGGTCACTGTCATTTTGTAGGGTCCAATTCTGCTTCATCTTGGTTCTTATTACAATGTTGCATGTTCCGTAAAGGTGCAGTACAATGAATTTTTCAGGTACGTAGCGTTATTTCATAGCACAATCAAGTTACACTCACCTGTTATAAAAATGCTGCCTCAGGTGATTAAAGGATTTCTCAAACATGCATGAAAGAATCAAAGCAACACTCCAGGTATGTTTCCATGAGGAAATTGTATTATAACATGTAAATCTCAAAAAAAGTAATTTTTACATGTTACTTCAACCTCTGGTTTATGCCAAACATGTCCTATTCTCATGTTAAAATTATTTAATTTTACTAATCTGTCTGAAAATATTCTGAAGTCTTTTCTTCAGCTTTTGTTTTCTAATTACACTTCCATTTCTTTGTGTTGTTCAAATAGCTTATGAGTGTCAATCTGTCAGAATATGTTATAAAAACACAAAGGTTCTTGTAGGGTGTCCTAATTTTTTATATTGTCTGTATAGTGTCAGTGTGAAGAACCTGTTTAACCTGAAATCATGCCTGTGCACTTTGAGAAGTAAAACTGTCAGGATAAAATCCACAAAGAAGAAGGAATGTCAGAGAAAAAACATGATCATCACAGTAAGTGTGAGTTTCAAACAGCGTAGCACTGTGCTTTGTTTGTCTTTAGCGTCACTGATGAAAATATTGAATGGAAATACACCAATATGATAAAAATAAAACAGCTTAAAGATAACCTGATGGCACCAGTCATTTAGTTGTCAGAGTCTGCTCGTCTCCCAGCATACATGTTTCCAGAAGATAACATTCCTGGATTTGCTAGAAGAGTTTGCATATTCTCCTCCTATGTGTGTGGTTTCTCTAGGGACTCTGGTTTCTCCCTTACCAAAAGCAGGTGTGTGTGTGTATGTTTGTCTACCCTGCATGTCTCTCTTCACTGTCCTTTTATGGACTAGCAACTTGTCCAGGGCCGTCACTCACCAATTGACTGCAGGAGATAGTTATCAGCAGCCCTTGTGAAGCCTAATAGGAGGTTAGAGCAGTGATTTCATACCTACAAGTGAAACTAAAACTAGTTGAAACTCATGTGGATCCGATAAATATATGTATCTTTATAAATAATATACACCTGTTTACTTATGTGTTTTACCTGTATCTCCAGTTATCATTGGGCAAGAAGTGGTGCACACCCTGGAGAGTTTGCCAGTAGATCACAGAGTAGACACACAACCATACAGTCTCTCCTCGCCCAGGGGCAACTTTATGCATAACCTAATATGCATATTTACGGGCCTATAGGGAACTTAGTCACGCTTGTCAGAACATTCAAACTTCATGCACAACCACAGAGAATCCTGAGTTGGGAATTGAACCCAGCGCCTTCCTGCTAAAAGATAATTGTTCCACTGTTCAGCTCTTGAAAACCCGCAAACAGTGAATTTATTTCTTCAATGCAATTCAAAAAGTGAAACTTTGTCTTATTCAGAGTTTAGTAATTCTTATTTGATGGATATGGCATAAGCTGGTGAAAACTTTAAATCACTGTCTTGAAATCACAAATAAAAAACTAATAATAGACGTTTGCCTTCTGAAAAGTATATACATGTCCTGTACAGTTTATGGGCTCAGAACTTTCTAGGGCTTCTGTTTACATGAATTACTGCATCCATGCAGCATAACATGGAAGTGACCAGCCTGTCAAAGTCCTGAAGTTATTTTAATAGCTGCATTATTGAGTTTCTATAAGGATTAGGTGAAGCCAGTTTGCTTGTCGATCAAGTGCAGTGACACAATGATCATCAAACCAGGTAGATGTAATTTTGTTAAAGGAGATGGAGTGACTTAATGTGACAGCTGTAGTCCATGACCTAGATACATCTGTGTGGTGGCTATTTCAGTGTCCCATTGCCTGTCCTCTGCACAACTGTCAATTCAACAGCTGCCAACAAGAGGCTAAAAAGAGCAAACGGTTAATTTTAGTAGTTTCCTACCAAAAAGCAGCATTCCACATTTTTTGACTTTTATTAAATATTTTTGTTCAACATAGTACTGGTACATTTAACAGCTTAGATTATCAAAAGGTTTATTTTTGTTATTTTTTTGTATTTACGGCTTAAGAGTTAATGAAAACCAAAAATATGGTTTCTCTGAACATTTGAACATTGCATAGGTCCAATAAAATGGGATATTTAAATGCATAAATGTTATGCTATGGCCTGTTACTGGATAGCCATTCATAGGGAAAATATCATAATTAGTTTTGTATGATTAATAGATTTTAAAACATGCATGGAACCTATCTGAAAATGTTATGTAATCTAATAAAATACAAGAAACATTTTTCAATTTAGAATGAGTTCTTTCAGAAAAATGAAATCCTAAATTGGCCCTTATATTTTCACAGTTGATGTTTGCTGTACTTTGATCCATGAGGCTTCAAAACAAGTCTGTGGACTTGTACTGTAATACTGATAAGAACTGGACAAAGTATTTGCCATAAAATGTGGGTCAACCTTTATTTTTTTTTCCTGATAAATTGCTAGGTGTGGTTTTCTTCTAGCAATCCCTGATATAAATTTGGATTATGTAATTTGATAAGCCTTGGTGAGCCTTGATTACAGATATAAAAGCATAGTTGACATCACTTTATTCAATTTGTTGATTAGATAATTCCTGACTGCTGAGAGGGAGAACAGCTTTAAATCTGAATAACCGACTGCTTTCTTTTTACGCCACACCTAAATGATTCAGATCAAACAAGTTTTAATATGAGACAAATCAGAGTAAATAAATTCCAACCAACCTGGTTCTCTGCAGAAAAGTTAATTTCTCCATAAACCCAATAACTGGTTGTGCCACCCTTAGCAACAAAACTACCCTCAATAACTTTTAATAAATGGCAGTGATCTTTGTCCCACTAATCCTTGTGAATCGGATTGAGGTTTTCAACCCTACAAGGTTCACGCCAAAGCATTTCAATCATTATGTCCAGTCTTTCAATAGGCCACCAACCACATGTTCTTTTTTCTTTCACTCAGAAATGTAATGGAGTGTGTGATCAGAGCCTTGTCCTGCATGCTTGAGCTTAAGGTCACAAACTGTTAACAGGATATTCTTCTCAATCAAAACAGTATTCCAGGTTCTGCAGCAGCCCAGAGTCACACCAACCACAACGTTCCACTTTTCCTTCACTAGGCCACAGACTACTTCCCCACAAAGCCAGATATATTTTGACAAACGTGAGACAGGCCTATTTTTTGTTTTTGCCTCTGAACTCTTGTTGAATCATGAACACTAAACTTAACGGGCATACAGGCCCGCAGGGCTTCAGGTTCTTTTATTACATCCTGGATGAGTCGACAATCTACTTTTGGTAGTAATCTGTTAAGTCGACCACTGTTCTTATTTTAATCGACCTCCAAAAAGCAAAACACTTGCACAGGTAAGAGTTTTCAGTCAGAAATGTATTAAATTAATCACTTTCATTACTTTAACAAGCACAATTTACAGTCAAAACAGGCTATGGTCCATTAGTGCCTTAGACAATTAATACATTAGTCACTTCTAAAACACAAGGGCAGGATTCTTATAATTTGCTGCCAAGTCATGTTACCTATCAAGTTATCAAACATGAAGCTGTACAAGAGACTCTGCCTTGTGTCCCTCATGTCTTTCAAGAGGCACAATGAAAGATTGAACATGTCATTTATCAGAGGCCTGTGTTTAACCATCAATGCCTTTCATTTTAAAGATCGACATTTATGTACTTTTGGTCTGAGTTTTTAATATCACACGTGACTAAGATAGCTAGCTTTTGGTGTCCTTTGTGAAGGACCAAGAGCAACACCGATGTGTAGATCTGAAAGCTGGTTGCTTCAGGTTCTTTTAATCCAAATAAATCTGTGCATCTTTAGCCAGGCTGACCCCCTTCTCTGCTAGAGACAAGGAGATGCGTTACTGTGTGGTTTCTCTGCATTAGCAAAAGTATGTGCAATGAGAAAAATTCTGCTGCTCCCTTTGAATGAAGGGAAACCACTGAGGTCACAGCACATCTAATCCTGTAGCGTTTAAAAAAGTAAATAAATAAACACCACATAAATATGTTATCAGGAAAACACTGATAGACGGGCCACAGCATATTACCTGGACTAAACACATTCAAAGATGGAGTTTGAAATATGTCACGGTAATATTTGATTCCAATAAATAAAACACTGAGGTGAGCTGCAGTCGAGCGAAAGGTTAGATCATTATCGTTTCTATACAAAGTAAGGGGTCCAACAAACAGATTCAACACAAAGTACTGAATCCAAGAGAGAGAAAAAAAAAAAAAAAAAAAAAAAAAAAATCACGTACAGACAATGTGCTGGAGTTTACAAAACTGTCAGATTATTAATAGACAATTTGACTTAACTGATTAAATTATACAATTTGTAAACTGACTTTGATTCAAAAATAAACCTTCCCAAACCTGTTGGGCTCCCATCTCCAACGAGTCATCCATTTTGTTGCATAATATCATTTGAGCTTAGACTAACGCTCTTTTAGCCGACAGATTCAGTCCTTCAGAGAGGAGCAGGACTCCGATTATCAACCAGGTGAATTTAGGACTAAATCGAGGTATCGCACAACTAACCGTTTCCCATTTCTACAAGCAAAGGGAAAAAAAAAAACCCAAACAAACAAGTCAAACTCTGGAAGGAAATTATTGATAGGACACATTTTTTTTTCCCCAAGGTGGCTGGAATGTTGAGCACATTTAGCCCCTTGTCCGAAATACCACGCCGACCTCTCTTCTCACATGGTGAAAGCAGAGGAAGGAACATCTGTGCAATGCGAAATGGGACAGGGGCGGAGTGTCGCTACACGCTGTACTGGAGCACGGAGAAGTTCTTCATGGCACTATCCAGCGCCACGCCCGCCTCCTGCATTTCATACCTGTGGAGAACAGAACGTATGAATTTTAACTCATTTTCCTTGCTTCTCTAAGCGTAGCACACTTTTTTTTTTTAACCGCCACTTGTCTCCAGTCTTACCAGTCTGGGGTAGAGATGGTGTAGTAGACAGGCAGCTGGCTGCAGGTGGAGACACAGCTGAACTCCTCCAGACCACAAGTCCCCATGTTGGAGAAGAGGAGCCAGTCTCCCACCAGGAGCTCTGGCAGAAGGCAGCACTCCACCACCTGGTCCAGCTGGTCCAGTGATGGGCCCCACAGACTGCTGGGATACACCGCTTCATCAACACACAATGCATGCTGCAGAAAAGAAGACAAAAAAAAAGTTGTTTAGAGGAAAATTTAGAGATGATCAAGTGTGGCAGCATGTAAAAACAATCTTTAATTTCTAATATTGTTCCGTTAGCTCATTGTCAAAGCAGCAATCATCACGTCATGAATCATGTGGTCGTTTTCTTGAATGGTTATCAGCCAACTTCCAACAAGCTATATCTGATTAGTGTTTCCTCAAGTCAACTGAGGACCAAAGTAAACATTGCGTAGAGGTGAACAAAGATTTAAGATGCACCAATCCAAAATGGCTTTCTGGTGAAGAGGTGCATTAAACATGGGATGACTATCACACAACGTCTGCATGGGCTGACTACCAGTATCAGGGGTTAATGTTTTTAAAAAGTTACAGTTTCAAAACAACAAAAGCTTTCAGTAATTAATAACAAAAACATGCCCGTCCCCCACATATTGCTGGTCACTTGGCTGAACAAGGTTTCCCTATGATTACAAGGAGGACAAATTTGGTTGCATAGATTTTCATCACGTTTGAAAAAATGAACACCAGGTCGTGTGTAGTAGGTTTACCCATATCTTACACAAACGGAGCCTTCCCAAGTTTACTTCTGGTCACAACATTTAATAAACAAACATGTAACACTCCTGTTTGTGTGACACATTCAGAAACATGGCATACTTTAATGTCTTTCTGCAGCATTTATTACCATCTTAGCTTTGGACACTCACTGGAAAACGGCAGTCAAGTGAGGCTGCATCACACTATGGAACGTTTCATTTGGATATCATATATCAATCATGTGCTGCATGCCAAATGTTCGTAAAGCTAAAACATATTCCTGTATTTAACCAGATCTGCTGTCAGTATGTTGGCTCTCCTGGGTGGAGGCCTTACTAACCTTGTGCACTAATGGAGTGGTGATGATGTTCCCCAGTAGCTTGTGGCTGAATGAGCCATAAACACCTTCGTTCATGTAGTACAGGAACTCTGTGTCCTCATTCTTCTCACCTGTGGTAAAACATTTAAACATGTTAGAAATACAGTACCATTTCTGAGCTATGAATTTAAGAGTCGACATTCATCTCAACACCTTTTGCTCCAATTAAGTACATTCAAACAAGAAAAGGAGCCAAGAACAATTCAAACATCCCACCTTGAGACAAGCTGTCCCAGCGGCGGGTCACCACCTCTTTGCCAATAACACTGACAGCCAGGGTGAAAGCAGAGGCCACATAGAAGCAGCCAGGCTGCGCCAGAACCTGCACACCTGATCGCTGGGGGAAGTAGGCGTCCAGGAGAGGTCGCACTGCAGACTCAACCTACAGGAAAACAGAAACTAAATTATTCAAGCAGATTTTAAAGGACAGTTCAAACTAAAAATACTAATATTTGACTCAATTGCTGGCTTCTTGTTTAGCAGAAATTTCTATCTTCCAAAGTGCTGCTAGAAAGTGGCAACTAAAATATAACCTGCATGACCAGAGTAAAGTATACAGATTCTGAGCCATCACAGCACTTTAATTTCAAAATAAAATTCAATGCAAGACAGAATATAGATTAGCAAAATTCTGATTTTTGAAATCTCGTCATGACTGTTAAAACTGACCTGTTTGATCTGAAACTCGGAGCCAGTAAATCCACCGCCGATGTCCAGGATCTGCATGTTAAAGCCTAGATCCAGCTGAAAAGGGAAGACAAGTTAGTCGATCCCAATAAAGCTCCATTTACGTCCAAACTTTTTTTTTTTTTTTTTTTTTAAAGCTGGTGCTTACCCCCATGTCAAATACACAGCGCGCGTCTGACAGAGCACGGGTGTAGGCCTGCTGCAGGTCCTGACAGGAGCTGGGGATGTGGAAGGCCGCTCCCACCACCTGGACCCCCAGCTCCTTGGCCGTCTCCAGCAGATGTCTGCAGCTCTTCAGTGAAAAACCAAAGGGCATGCTGGTCTCGGCTGCGTGCGCCTCGGTGGTTAACTGCAACAGCAGCCTGGACGAAAGAAAAGAATCCTCCAACTAAGTCACATGCAACTTGAAGTTTACGCTTTGGTGTGTTGCAAGCTCAAAGAAACATATTTGATGACAAGAAACCATTGATGACAAGCATTTTCTCATTTACTTTGCCTCTGGGTGCAGGCGAGCAATCTTGGACAGCTCCGCCTCATTCTCACAGACGAGGTGGTGTACACTGTTCTTGGCGGCATACTTGATGTGTGCCAGCTGCTTGAAAGCGCTCGACAGAATGATGTTTTCTGGGGGAACGCCATGCTCCAGAACCAGACTCACCTCAGCCTGGAGGGAGGGAAACACACAAGTTAGGGGAAATTCATGGATTCCAGAAGAAAATCCCTCATGAAAATCAAAAAAACAACAAGAGCATTACATAAGTTTAATGGGCAACACTTATCAGCTGACAAGTAATCAATTGAGTGCTTGTGATGCAACTGCCCCAAAACACAAAATGCTTTCATAAGAGGATGAGTCGCTGTGTTGATTAAAAAGATATCCTCACCTTGTTGGCGCAAACAAAGCCCAGGCCCAAGGAGGCCAGCACCTCGATGACTGCAGGGCTGCTGTTGCACTTGACCGGGTAGTAAGGCTGCACCTGCGGCACCATGCTCTGCCAGCACGTATGCTGGCGCATCAGGGCACCGAGGTCGCCCACCACAAACGCACTTTTCTCCACCTGTCAACGCAACAGCAGTTAAACGGCGCAGCTCTTACAAAACTTCAGTTTTCACATAACCTCAACTTATTCTAACTAAAACTGACCTGATCCTGTTCACAGATGTGTCCATCAATAACGTCTTCTAGAGTAACTCCTCCCTCCAGGAGTTCAATGATGTAGCTTGGTTTGTCAGGGAATCCTTTCATCTTAACCGTGTTCCAATAAGCCGACGATCATAAAGAAGAAGTAAACGAGTCCGGGGGTCACGACTGAGCCAATGGGGTCCTGCCGGTATGCAACAAACTGGACAGACGGACACAAACGGAATCAACGTGACGCGACTTAGAAATTCTTCATTGTTTTGTGTTTTTTAAAGTGTAACATTCTGTTAGATTTTGTTGTTTTCCATGCAGATAAAAAAAAAAAAAAAAAAAAAAACACTAACATGGACAAGTCAGGAGATGGACCTGTCCCGCTATCAGCTAGGATCCCAAGGTGGCTCAGCGTTGAAGTCAAAGTGCTCCCGGTAAAGGGCCGCCCCTAGGCCCTCTGGGTAGCGCTCATACACCTGTACAGAGACAGGGGAGCCCTGGAAAAAAATAGACAAACACAAAGTTAGACGTGAATACATGCACAAGAGGCAATAAAAAGGGCGTCTACATGGAGCTTCAATGGCAATGTTACAATCAGCATCTGACATTTTCAAACTTTATACCGCAGGCTGCACTGAGCCCTAAAAAACAGCTTCGTATTTGCCATTTCAGTCATATGAATTGACGTAAAGGAAACACCACTGATATGTAGAGTTTAAATGCATGAAAATTCATACAATAAAAAAAAAAGTGCCCAAGCAGTCCACTGAGCTTGTGATATTGTGATGGCAATAGCAATTCGATATAGTCTGTAGCTTAAATTGAAATCCCACAGTTATATTCAAGTGCAATAAATGTAAATTTTTTGAAAGTTTTTTTTTTTTGTGGATTTAGGTCACAATTTCTCATAGGTTTCAGGTTTCAGTCTGAATGAAAACATAAATTAGCCCAAATGTTCAGCTTTTAAAACTATGCCACTGCCCTAATTTTAAACCTACAAACATGACTCAAATAGTAACAACTGATCCACAACTTAAAAAAAAAAAAAAAACTAAACAGAAAGCAAATACAGGAAAATATATTTTACTTTTATTCAATCTCTTTGCCTAAAATATTCGGTAAACGTGACCCTTTCCTCCCTTATGTTGATGAGACTTGACTTTAAAAGTTTCAGAACTAGAGAGGAGGAAGCAGTCATGCGGCTTAAATAAGATCTAGGCGTCCTTAGCGTAATGTGCTGGTGAAACTCATCTCTAATACCACTAAACTCTAGTAATAACAATACACTATGAGACATTACTTATTCCGCAACCATTTACATAGCTTGGTTATGTTTATTTAATAAAAAACACTGGTTTTATCTTACTTCCACAAAAGATAACATGGCCGGTTTGTCGGGCATTTAATGCGTCTGCCCAAATCTCGCGCATGCGTCGTATGTGAAAACACTGACAACTTGACAAATTGAATATTAATACAATGCGTCACCAAGATGATAAAATAAACCACGGAAAACCAGTACCGTTACAAATGTCACAAATAAACTTGGTTATTTTGGCAATACGGACGGGGGGGAACATAAACACGCTGGGTGGCGAGTCAAGGCAGAAAAGCCGCTAACGTTGGAGTGGCTGTCGGCTGCCCTTCGATTAGAGATGGCTGTGTTAACGTCGTATTTTCATAATAATCCTAGAACTAACCTTAACACAAACCCACTACACGAAAAACACACTACACCCGACTCGCTAAAGCGATATTTACGCGTTCAAATTAAAACGGAAGACATGTCGAAATCACAGAGCACAGTGAACGGGTCCGTCATGTGTAGCAAGACAGCAGAAAGAGCAGCCCGCCATGTTAACGTCCGCTTAATGAATCCTCCTTGGAGCAACAGCCGGGGAACGCTTCGCTGTACTTACGTGAGATAACGGCCGAAAGGTTTTGGAAAATCGTCTTCTCTTTTTCGGCGGAATTTTTAAAGAGTAGTGGGCCCAACGTTGAAAGAAAGAAAGAAGGCTATTTTTGCCATATGTTTAGGTCGGAAACCCGCGTTGACTCGCTGCGTCCTCTCTGTCGGTTGGTGGGTGGAGAACTACTGGAAGAGAGCAGGGGGAAGTAGAAAAGGTAATCAACGGCCAGTGGGCGGCGCCAGTCGTTTCAGTTTCACCAATGAATGCTCTGTATTTTTGAGCGCATACCAAATATGTATTTCCGAAAATTGTAAGGTCCGCAGTATCCCCGGCTTGTTCATTTAGGTTACATAATCATAAACTTTCCATACATGGCCGCGCAATAAACCAGCCCAATACTACTCTTGTTCTGTTTTTAATAAAACAATAATAGGTCGCTATGGCTGCATAACTTAGCCGCAATAAACCATATGTAGAAGAACGCCAACTTTTATGGAGAGACGACATGGTTTAGACGTAATTGTAAACCAGAAGTCAATGTTTTAAACGCTGGAAAAGCATGACAAGACAAATCTTTAATATAGTAGATAATTCACATCAGAGCTTAAAGTGTCATCCACTTTTGAAGGTATTTTACCCCACAAAGACCAGTTTCACAGTTGATATCCTCGATGCCCTTTATTCATTTTGTTGTTTCTCATTTTCAAAAACAATAACGTGCATAAATGTAAACAAGATAGCAAAACATTGCACTTTAAAGAAATGTTTGGTATGTTTATTTGTTAAATGAGAGTAGAATAGTAGATGTGTAAGAACACATATTCTGGGTTTTAGTAAAATGAAGTATCCCATAAACAAAGACTTGAAAACAGACAGTTAAACGCTTTAAATTTTAACCACAATCTTTGATATATTCCTTTACATTTTTTTGTGAAAGACCAAAAATACCACAAACAAAAAGTAATGCATCATTAAGTGAAAGGAACAAAATATAGTTTTCAAAATCTTTTCTAAATAAAAATCAGAAGAAAACCTCTTTGAGTCTGCACATGACAGGAGCAGAATCACGTTTCAGGATAACCGTAGTGAGGACTACAGTTAAATAATTTATAACTACCAGAAGCCTGTGGGTACCATGTCTGTCTGTAAAAAACAAAATACGAGTTGTGTCCTGGAGATGAGGACCCCACAAAAACCAGTTTCACAGTTGAACTACAGCCATGTATTAGATTGGTGTAGTCAAAGTTCAGATCCAAATCAAACTGAATCTTTGGGCTAGGCTTAAAAAAATTATGAACCATAGATCTCCATTCAATCTGATTGAACTTTAGCTGTTGTTTTTCTTTTTTACTTGAATTTAACCAGGTAAGAGGATTAAGAACTATTTTCCATTTATAGCCTCAACATGCAGAGGTAGCAGTTAAATACTGTTTCACAAAGAAGATTGGGGGGAAGTTTAATCTTTTCACCTTTAAAGATGCTAAGGACTTATGATAAAATAATGAAATTGAATTTGCAGCAAAAGTAAATTCTCTCAATACACATTACAAAAAATAAATAATTTCAATCATGCATAAATTCCAGTTTATTCTAGTTATCAAACAACCCAGTAAAGTTCAGTTTATTATTCAAATTAGTTTAAAAGATTTTCTATCTAAGAAAGCCCAGCAGATTTGAATGAGGTATTGACTTGCAGCATTCAATCTTCAATTAAATCCCAATACGTTACGCTGATTGTAACATGACAAAATGTGTAAAAGTTTAAGGATTATGAAGACTTTTTAAGGCAGAAAAGAATGTGGCAGTTGTGTCAATGCAAGAGGGTTAAGCAACATATAATGTATGAAAATTAGATTGACAGTGCAAACCTGCTCAGACTGCCTTTGAATAGCTTTAGGCATTTTCCCAGTTAAGTTAGAGCTTGTTTTTGTGTATAAAGGAGCAAGCAGCTTTCTATACTGTAATAATAATAACAATAATAATAATAAATAATAATAATAATAATGCACAGTACCCACCAAACTATAGCTAGGGACTTATTTTCATGTGATTTTTTTTTATGAGGTTTGAGACTTGCTCGTGGGAAAGTTTTGAAAGTCAGTGAGCCAAAAGTCCCCTTATTGCAATAGGATCAGGTAAATCCAGCTGATTATAAGATTTTAAAACCTCATTTCAGTTTAAAGTCTGTCTGCTTGTGTTTCATGGAATGTGAGGGATTAAAATATGTCAAATTTTTAACTATTAACTCTTTATATTTTCTTTGTCGCCCTGTCTTACTTTTTGTTCGTGATCATTTAGCTGAACATTTTTAGATAATCCAGATTGATGTAAGAAGTTTCTAATGCAGCATGATGTATTATATAAAATTCTGTAGACCACACACCGTTAAGACAAGCAGAAACGTTTGGCCTGCATCTGTCATGGTCATATGACTTGTGTTTTTGTGCTATGGAGGAACTGTGTGGGGTGGCCCCTTATCTTTTTTTTTTTAATAGCACTCCATTGAACTCAAAAAACACTGTGGCTCATAAAGGCACTAAACATTGTGAAGAGGAAAGTCCTATATGGAATTTTTTTCAAAAGGTTTTTATCTACTTGTTTAAACCAAATCTAAATGCTTTGAGGCATTCTGTGCAGTCTGATAAGAACAATGAGTTAAATGATTTTCAGGAAATTAGTTTAATTCTCAAGCACTTCATATTTTGCATATTCTTATTCCAGACAAAAGTTTGTTTTTGCAACTTTTAAAGGAAAAGTAAAGAATGTACTTTTATATTCACGAGGATGGGGGAGAAAATCCAATTTTGTGCTCCGGTTCCACTGAGTCTCATTAAAATGCATTCACTGTTCTAAGAAAGGAAATTTAATTTTGAGTAACAGATAGAAACCAAAATTAGCATAAATAATCAGTTTCACATCCTGCAAACATCCATGCTTTGAAAAAAAAATTATCCAAAGATAACTTTTTTCAATGCCTGAGACATGAGATAAGATGTGTGCTGTAGAGGATTTATTCTAAACAGCAAAATGTCTGATGACAAATTTAATGCAACATTATGTTGCAAATGTCATAAATGAGTCAAACGTCAAATGAAAAAAAAAAATCCAGCTATTCCATTTTAGTTTTGTCCTGGAGATGAGGAAAAAAAAACACAACAATCAGTTTATTATTTGTTTTCTTTCCTTCATCAAAACAAAATATTCACGAAAAAACTCAAGCCAATTAAAAATATATATCACAAGAAATGCGAGAACCCCAGTGTAAACATTTAAACACAGAGTTGGATTATAAATGTGAAAATGTAACTATTTAAGTTTCTACAAAATAGCTGCTCATCGTTGGAAAACAAAGCTACTGATTTCTAGACATCTACTGCCCCCTAATGGCGATAAGGTACATAGTACAGTACCTTCATCTCACCACAAGGAGGCAATATTTTAGAACAGCTGAACTTGTTAGACAGACAGACAGACAGACAGACAGACAGACAGACAGACAGACAGACAGACAGACAGACAGACAGACAGACAGACA
>CAEGAE010093980.1:0-18023 GCA_903067095.1 Girardinus metallicus | reverse complement strand
ATATAACTGCAAGTCAGCAGGTGGATGGCATCAGGCTAATTGCGCTGCAGCGCAGCAGCATGCAGGTGAATCAAATATGTTAATGAGAGAGGTGAGGGCTGAGGAGGATAAACAGAGCAGGTAGATGGGCCAGAAAACATGACAGAAACAACCAATCAGAACCGGCATTAACCAGCTAGCCAATCAGGACCGGCATTAACCAGCTAGCCAATCAGAACCAGCAGTAACCAGCTGGCCAATCAGAACCAGCATTAATCAGCTAGCCGCTCTTAGGAAGTTTTGATTCAACCTGCATTTGACTTTGAATGAATGTTTCCTTCTTTTACGAGACATTATTTGTTAAAGGCAGTGTTGTGAGACTTATTTGACTCATGTATAATTCAGGGTACAGAGAACCTTACTGTTAAATGTTGTTGAACTGGTTGCAGGTTTTTCAGTTGTCCTTTCGACTGAGTAGCTGCTGTATTGTGCCTGCAAGTATGTTGCATGTTTAAGTTAATTAGGTGAATTTATTACCAGATCATTTTTTAATTTTGCCAGATCACATAGTATCATTTATAACTAACCCAAAAAATAAATAGTCAATCCAGGCGATTGGCAAAGAGTGGCCTCATGGGTAATCGTATCGGAATAGGCAGCAAAAAACCTGATCGAAGCATCCCTAATTGTAATCCATAGGAGGGCCCAGAAAATCTTTGGGAACCACTGCATTAAAGAATCAAAGCATCATTCCAGGTATTTTTTTATAAGGGTTTAGACGAAAGAATAGATTATCCATGTGTTAGAATAACTCAAAGTCCAAACCTAAATCAAAATGAGGATCTATAGCATGTGTTAAAAATTGCACTGTGCCACACTTCATCAATTTCCATCTCACATGAAAATTGAGTTGTCTTGCAATAGGAAAGTTGTGAATTCAATTCCAGCTTCCCAGATGACATGCTAATGTGGCTTTTCAGGCCTTGGTTGCCTATATATTAGTGTGTTGCAGTATAAAAGCATGACATTAAAGCATGGCTGTATGAATGAGATTCTAGAGTGTAGAAGCACTTTGAGTGATTATGTGTTAGATTATAAATACTATTACAATGAATGAATGAATGTTTTTATTGCGCAGGTACAACAGAATTAAAAATGCAGAACTCAAGGTGTATAGAGACATAAGACAGATGAAGAAAAACAGCAACAATTTACTAAAACCGTATATACCGCAATATACAATATGCGATATACTGTTAAAGAGCTCACTGAGATTTTAGTGTGTGTATGACTGGAGTATAAACTGTTTAAATGACCACTCTTTGTCTATGAAAATACATTTAGACAAAGTTGTAAAGCTCTATGTTGCTTGTATTAAAAGCTTATGTAGGCGCTTTGATCTGAACTCTGCGTTGTGTGTAATAGGCAAAAGAACCAGCAGACGAAGACTCTGGGGTGTATTGCAGCAGTAGGGCAGGTTTATTCTGCTTAAAGCAAAAGAAAGTTCAGGACAGCAGTTCTTGGGCTCTGGCTTCCCCACGCACGACTTAACCAACCAAAAGAACAAAAATAACCATATTGGCACAGTAAACGCAATAAATGTTACTAACGTGAGAATTAAAAACCAAAAACAATGCTTCACTAAACATATAACATTTAAACAGAGGTAAATAACAACGTGAGTTTAGAAAACACACATTTTGAATATTTTTAAGAAACAAACAGAAGACCACACTGTACGCTTACCTCTCGGGAACACACAGGAAATTATGCAAAAACAGGAAACAAGAAAATAAAAGCGTCTCCACCAAAATAAAATACAACTCGAAAACCAAGAAAAACAAATATACATAGATAATGAAAATGGATTTGGGGTGAAATATAAACATTTTTACACACTTGCTACACTTACAACTAATAAACTAAGTTCAAAGTGTGCTTTAGGGATATTGGGACAATCTGCAAGAGGTGTTGCAGGTATTCTGTTTTATTGGCAGCTTCTCAGCTAACTTTCTCAGTCCTCATAAAATTTCCTTCTAATCGTAAAAGACCTTGTTGTGTTCTCCACTGAGGTCAAGAAGAGGGGTCAAGTATTCACTGTCAGCAGAAAGAGTGCTTTAGGTATTGTGTGTCCAATCAGGGAGGCTAATAAAGCTACTACAGCTCTGTATTAAAGGTATTGATTTTAGATAATTTAACCTGCCAAATTAGAAAACTCCCCAGATGCCTCTCAAAAGCTTCTTTAGCAACATATTTCCATCATAAACTTGCAAAGATGAGCAACCTCTACTCTCCCGCTAGACATTCATAAATCACAAGAGGTGATAGAGATACCCCACACGGCTGTGACCTGGTCAACTGAAGGTGTGGTGCAACCCTAAAGTCAGAACTACACACAAAAGTCTCCCCATAGCATACTTTTCACAATAATGGCGGTCAAAGTCATTAGTTTTGTTTTCATTCACTAGGAAAACAAAACTAATGACCTAATCTTTGACATTTGGAAAATTAATTTGCCTAATGGAAACATGCCAATTTCTCTCGTTTTCATTAAAATGTTTCAATAAAGTGGTTTTTGGGAGTATTAAAATTTGTTTATTTTGCAAAACGGAAATGGAAATACTTTTTTTGCATCACACAAGTCACATGATCAACACATGATGTTGCTACTGGCACAAACAACGGAGAAGATGACGAGAAATAGCTGGAGGACGCACATGTTTATTTAATAACCTACTGCATAACAGGCTTATTCACGTGTGACTTTAATTGTAATTCTTAATCAATGGAAACACTGCAATTGCAAAAGTGTATTTTTTCGATATTAGCGAAATATTGACCAAGTTTTGTACACCTTTGTAAGGTAGTAACCTATTTATTGGGCAAATTCTAATTATGTATCTTACTTTTTGCTCTCCTCTCACAAATTATTTCTCAGACTTTTATATTTATCAACATCTTTTTTTAATAAATCTAAGATAGTCTTAATCTAGAGGATATTGTTTGTAGCATACTTGCTGGAATAGATTTGATGTCCCAAACTGTTGAATGTTTAAATACTGCAAAATACTCTCCAGCCACAGGAAGCAGAGCAGATTCAATTATCATGCGCAATACACGAAAATGAAGGTTTGGGAAATTCTCCATGTATACTCTTTTAGGTCCACATAAACAGGACACCTTTCACTATCGAAAGGTGTCCTTTCAATAATGAGCTGAAGGGTGTTTGCTATGTGTGACCTGGACCTTACTAACTGTTAGAGAAGACAGCTAGAAGTCTTTCTGATGGAGGTCTTCTTCTGATAGATTTGTATATATATATATAATCATCATAAAACAGCTGGGTGTTTTTTGACTATCTCTAAGGCACAGAGGGGGGGAGGGGATGAAGGAGCGAGTGAGAGGGAAATTACATGACGCTGTTTATTCATCCATTTTCTGTACACTCTTGTCCCTTAGTGGGGTCGGGAGATGCTGGTGCCTCCGGGTGAGAGGCGGGGTCACCCTGGACAGGTCGCCAGTCTGTCGCAGGGCAACACAAAGACATACAGGACAAACTGTTTATTCATTAATTAGCCAAATAATAATTAACTTTGTGGGGAATTTTGAAAAAGGGAGTATTGCAGAAAAAAATACTTTAACAAGAATCTGGATAAGAAGAATGAATAAATTTATTAAAAATTTTGCAAGGTGAGAACAAAGTTACAGAGTCAAAGGAGTCTCTCAACTCTGCTCTGACTAGCAGTGGACTCTGGCTTCCTTTTATATGGTTCTGGTCAGAGAAGAGTGGCTTGATTGGACTATAGGTGTGAATCCCTGATTGTTATGTACCAGGAATTCTGTGGAGCCCAACACAGATGATCTTGCCATTTGTCTATTGTTAAGGACAGGGGATTGTTCTTTAATGTTAAAGAGGGCAGCTTTAATGCTGATAAGTTCTGTGTTGGGTAAGTAAAACCTAGATAGCCTCAAGCATCAAGAACCTCTCATGACACTGTAGAGGTCTATATGAGAGCAGCTTGACCTATCCCATGATAAGACTATGAAACTACCCAAAAACAGAAAAGGAGCACATTATAAAATTTTCCATTACAGGGAGTAAATACTATTGTTGTTAAAACAAGAAACCCAGTTAACCCGTTTAATCCCAAATTTTTTCCTGCAAAATAAGTGCATGCATTTCAATCCTTGAACCTCCCTAATACATAATATTTATGAATTATTACATTTTATGTTGGTTATGTTAGTGAAAATGCAGGTGTTATACTTGTCAACAATTGTTGCCAGTGGGAAACTGCACAGTCTGAATTACACAAATATGGCCTATTTACACTTAGAAAAAAATAAGAAAAATCATGACATGCATAACCTGTTATAACAATGAATGGTTACAAGAGTGTTCAGAAATAGTTTAGATACAAAAAGATTCAATGCCACATAGTCTCAATGTGCCAAGTGACCTTTAACCTCATTTGGTTATTTCATCAATGAGGCAAAGTCAGGTGAAAATGTTAGTATGAACAAATATGCATCTGGGAAGAAATTCTCCCTGTTCCACCAGACCTATCACTACACCTTGGCCCCCCACATCCACGCCTTCTAGGGGTTCAACGGTAGGAATGACAGTGATGTAGAAGACATCATTTTGAGGTTCCTTCGGGTCTAGAAGATCTAAAATATCTGATAGTTTTCAGCTGTATGGGAACAGCAAGGATTATAGAATAAACAGGCAACCCATTGACACATAGCACAGTGCTGTCTATGTATTATGCTAGTGGCAACAATTGTTGCCATGCTTACATTCACTCTTATGATTAAAAGATAAATGGATACAATTTTCTTTATATTGTTGGGTTTCAGATGACGTAGCACCGACGTCGCCCAATGCAGATGGAGGGCAGGAAATAAATGGAGCCCATTTATTTCTGTTGATCCAGCATCAAAACGCCTAAAGTCTGTGTCCTGTACGGTTGTTCCAACCATTCTAATAGAGAGAAGGATAAACGTTATTTTTGTGTTTCGAAGGCAGTTGGTCACAAGGGAGTTAATTTTTAAAAACTTACAGACAAAAGAGGATCAACAGTCTACAGCTAAAAACAGGCGATGTGAAAGCCAACAATGCCAGAGTTTGCAGCGCCACTTTCTGACAGAAAACAATCGCATCGTTTAAATTGTATTTTCAGATATTTTATTGGACAGTAACTTAGAAAGATAAGCATTCATATGTAAGGTAAGATATAATTTTATAGCCTAGCATGGATGTTCTCAGAGTGCTAACGCAGTTAGTATCTAACTTAGTGCCGAGTCACGGACATAAAATATGTTTATTTAGTCAGACTTTAATGCTGAAAAATAAAAGCTAAATAAATTAACTATAACCTACCCTACCTAGGCATACAGTCACAGTGAGCTGTGAGTATTCCCCCACATGGTTCGTGTCTGGAAACAAACTATATTCATGATTGGGGCTTCTAGATCGCAGCGAATAGTTGAGCTACATTGGACCTGAATCCAGTGTCCTACAATGACTCAACATTAATGTACAACTCCAGCATGAATTTGGGTTTACAGAAGCTAAATCAATTATTTACCAGGAGATCCAAGCTCATAGAAATAACATGGGTTAGTTTGTTGTTAGCGATAGCATCGTTATCATAGACAAATTACTAAAAATAGCACAACTCACTAGTCACCTGGCAGAAACAAGTCGACAGCCATTTAATGCTTCTTTTGAACCTAAATGGTTGACCCAACCTGAAAGTTAATAACTGTATTCTCCAGGCTTTTGAAAGCTTTCTTCTGGCTCGTTGTATAATATGAGGCCTGCAGCTCCAGACAGTTATGTTTATCACCTCGATGCGGGTAAATCCTCAAGATTATAAGAGAAGTCTTTTTTACTGAGAAAATATGGATCATATCCTAAACATACCCATATTTTTTCGAGATGCCTCATCTGTTCCGGCCTTTTTAAGGCATTAATGTACTGTTGTGATCAATTCTGCTTTTGTTTTGAACCAGAGAAATCGCATCCGGCCCGCCATTTGAATTTCACGCGTCATCTGGGTCACTTGTCTGAAACCCAGCAGCATCAGTAGAAGACACTTGAAAAACATATGTTCAAAAATGTTCTATTTATATTTGTTTATTTAAATATTTTTAAATAAACCTTTAAAAATATTTTAAATATTCTCTTGTACAGGTTTGTGACTGACATTTACCTCCAGGCTGGAGGTAAAGAGGTCTGTTCATGTTACCTTCACACTAGAGACATAAAATTGATATGTTTCTAGTGCTTAGAGCAGTGGTTCTTTTAAACTTTTTGGTTAAAAGAACCTTGTTGGTTCTCAACCAACAAGGTCATATGCACCCACCTAAAACTGGTGGGTGCATATGAACCTACCAGTTTCATATGTGCATTCCCTGAACACTTCTTTAGTGATAAATAATTTTATTTTATTTTTTTCAAATTCCAGACATAGATATATGTTTTTTTACGGGTGCACAAAATGAGCCGTGCATGAACATCACCTTGCTCAAAGAACAAAACCAACACAGTGCATGAACTCACAACAAATTACGGTATTACTTTATTCTGGCCCAAAAAAAAAACATTTCAGGCCCCAAAAATATTTTTTTTGCTATTTTACTAATTAAAATATTAAGAGGTGGGTCTTACCTTGTGGTGGGTAAGACCCAATTAAATAAAAATTACATTTGGATTTTTTTAAGAATTTAAAATTTTTTAACAACTTAATTTTTTTAATTTAAATTTAATTTGTTTTTTTGTTGTTTTGAATGCACAAAATACTTTTTTGGGGCCAAAATAAAGCATTGCCCAAATTACATACCAGCAAATCAGTGTGACTTCTGTTGTTGTTTTTGGGAGACCAGTTCACCTTGGCAAATGTTGCTCTTATGTCATCTTCACAGCACAGTCTGTTCCTTTTCTTCTTTTTTTGCTCAATATATTTAGTATGGATTAAAATATTAAGAATGAAACCACACAACATACAACTACGACAGTCGTTGACTACTGCGCACACTAAATTTCCTGCAGCACTGATTGGCCAAGCAATGTAACATGATTCTCTGCAGAAAGTGATGGCCAAGCAGGTCGTGTCATCACGACTTTACACAAGTGTGTCTTTACCTCCACGGCAGAGGTGTGGTGTCCAACAATGGGCACAAAATAATGGCTACAAGTCAATTTTAAAGCCAGGCATTAATCAGTGCTTTACTACAATCTACCTGCAATGCATGTGGCTAGTGTCAGCGTAAAGTCCTGACTGAATGAATATTATCATAACCTATTTATGTCACGTTAACGATGAACAGCTGCGGTAGCAATTTCGCTCCAACTAAGCCAAGACTAATAGTTTATAATTAAGGTAAATTTTGGAACATGATAGAATTGTGTTACACTTGTTAGCCTGTTTTGAATTTAGCTGGGGTTTTATGTATAAATAAAAAAAAACTCAGATATAGTTAATAGTGGATAAATGAATGAAAACAACAGATGTGGTAAATCTCTCTGTTACTGTTTTTGCACGCTTTCACTTAACCATGTGTTGCACAGAAACTCCTGCAGTGTAATTAATACCTCGTTCCAGCTGCAGCTCCCACCTGGATTTTATGTTTATATATCAACATGACATGGATGGCTGCAGTTCTGCTGCTGTGACAATTCCAGATAAAACATTTCTTTTGTGATATTGTCTGCTTTTTTTTCAGGATGTGGTGGGTTACAGCAATCAGTCACCATTTATACAAGGTACGTGCTTCACCTGCGTGAGACTCCATTACACATTAACCAAAACAAAGAACACTGTACATAAAACAAAGAAAGTGTTCAATCTCTGTGGTTTTTGTTCAGATGTTGCCAGTGCTTCCCCTGCTGAGCAGTCTCCTGGGGCAGCAGACCGAGGGCTACAGGGTGCCGGGTGGAAACCTGCTCTCCCCATCACCACCGCTGGGCCGCAGCCTGCAGTGATGCCATGGTCTTCATCTGACTACAACCAGCAGGACTCCACAGCTCAGACTCTGGCCTACCCAGCTGCCTCTGCCCTCACTGCTGATGTATACATGCAGACTCTGTGTCCCAGCTACACCATGCTGACCTATACACACACACCGCTGCTAACTAACTTTGGCGTGAGTAAGAAATCACAGTGCAAACTTCAAACCAGTTCCAGAATATTAGCCAAGGTGCTGAACTCTTGAGTGTGTATTAAAAATGAAGGAGATTGAAGCACAACTGGATTGATGGCCTGACAGACTTAGTGCTAGTTTGCATAAACACATAAAACCACTCTTCTTTTTAACATTAAAGTCACATTTACCTGGGAAATCTGTGATCTCAAACACTAAGGTAGTCTGGAAAGAATGCCAGTTTGGTTGTTTTTAGAATCCAGCAGCATAATTCACAAGGTTCAGTTAACTTTAGCTTGATGCAACTGTGCTACAATGCATAAAATTAATTCTGAAAACAAAAAGTCAGTTAATGCTTTGCTAATGTGGGACTGATTTCATATATACTATGAATGGTAGAAATATGGAAAGCCAAAAGTGTTGAAGCTTTTGCAATCAACAAACCTGGTGTAAGCAGGAGCTACTGAATACGGGGAAGTTTTAAGTACAGAATTCTTTATTTTCTGTGAAAAATTATTGAGGGCTCGAAGTTGAGCAGCTTGAAGCTAGGAGCTCCTGATTTTTTGTTTTGTTTTTTTTTTTAGCCAGGAGACCCATCGACTTTGGAGGGTTCCCAGTCAGATGTAAATAAATTTCCCATACCTGATTCGTTTTGGTCTTTGGTTTGAATAGGGTTATGTGCTTGGCCACTTGAACCAAGATGGGACTGCTTATATTTCTTTGGAATGAGTTTCAACAGAGGTTTGTGGATGCTTGAAAGCTGAAACAGCAATCCTGTCTCTGGGTTCAGTGTTGGTTCCTTCACCCCAGTCTGGACTTCTGGACTTCACCCCAGTACAGGTTATTTTCTAAAACCTGTACTTTGTCATCTTCATGAAAGTCATCTGTCATCCATTGAAGCAGTGAATATTGATTGCGCTCAAAGGTGCAAAGCAATTTCAACGCTTGGGCTCAATTACTATAGTGTTCTTAATTACTTATTTTTCAAATGCAGCTCCTGTTTTACAATGACATGAATATATGTTGGCACCAGGTGTTGCATTAACACAGTGTTTCACAACCTTTTTTGGGCCAGCGCACCCCTATCCGTTATCCAGGTCCTTCACCGCCCCCCCATTAAAGAAGATGTAGGATACTTGCACTGAATATTATTTTATGATTAATATTACTATCATTATTGTTGCTGTCTTGATTTGTATTGTTGTTTCTGAGTTTATCATCAAAAATCCTTTAAAGAAAAACACATTACTGAATTATTAGTATCCCAAAGAACAAAAAAAGCTATGTGAATAAAAATAATTTTTACAAGTGCCTAAGAAAAATCAAATGACATTCAACTTGAAATTGGTGGGCCTATCAGAGTGAAATAAAATGTTTGTTCTGGGCCATTTTCTGATGTTAGTTCCTAAATCTTGCACAAAATGGCCAGATAAGTCGCATAGCAATACCAGTTTAAACTTTGAACTATTTGCAAAAAGACAGTGCTCTGCAAACATTAAAACATGAATAGAACTGCAACTATATTAATCAGAACTCTTCTTCTCTTCAGTGTTTCTGTCACCAGAACTGGTGGTACCATGAATTCTCCTTCAGGACAATGGAACATCAGAGTATCTTCTATAAAGTTATGACATTAAACCAGAGCTTTCAGTTAAAAAAACAAAGTTCCAGATCCTTTTAATGCCATAGAAATATGGGACAGAAACATGGATTATATCTTTATATAGACCTGTCTATTGATTTATAGATTAATAGTTTTACTGGACAGAAATGACAAAGATTAAAGCTGGTTCTTAATCCAATCCTAATGAGTTAAATTAAAAGTGTCATGGAGTCACTGAACAGCATCATGACATTAACATTGACATGAAAAATAATATTGAAGAAATAAATATATAAAATAAAATCTATTTAAAAACATAAGTGATAATTTCCTTATAAGAAACTTAATATGTTTTTATGGTCTGTACAATATATATTCTTAATACTAGATGTGTTCTTAAAACTCTAGTATTGAGATGTGTTTAGAACACATCCATTTAAACTAAATGTCAAATTTGCTGCTTTGACACGACAAGTGAATCACAGCAAGGCTGTCAGCCGGTGTAACGCTGAACTCATGCGGTGAAGCTACCAGTATTAGGAGCGTGGAGCTGCGCCAAGAAGCTAACAGAAACACAGGAGAGAAGAAGAGCTGAAATTGATACAGTTGCAGCCATTCATGTTTTAAAGTTACAGACCAATGTTTTTAGCAAGTTGCTCAAAGTCTAAACTAGTATTATATTGCATATAAGGGGTAAAGTTTACCTTCGAGCAATTGCCCCCCAAAGGAATTACAGCGCCCCCCTTTTGTAAATTTTTCTGTCTGTGCTCCTTGTCGTCCTCTGAACGCCCCTGGGGGCCGTTGACGGCCCCGTTGAGAAATGCTACATTAACGGAATATTTTCTGTATTCCGTTAATGAAAATAAAAATAAAAGGATGTAAAAACCTCACCCGAATGTAAATACTACATTTCTTCCGTTTTTGTCTCATAAAGATGTAATTGTTCTGTGCACCAAAGCGCATGAAATGCATCTGCGGGGTAATTTCATTTCATGACACTGAAAATGTTTAAGGTGATTTAGTGTGTAGACAATCACACATATATAAGTAGCACAGCGTAATTGTCCCCCACTGCCCCTTTTTTTCCTTCTTTATTTTTCTTATTTTATTTAATTATCTTCACTTGGTATGTACATATTTTGGCCTTTTCAGTTATGTTAAAAAAAACCTCACAGGACATGAACTGTATGCCTATTTCCATACAAAGAAGCATACACCCAATGCTTCTTTTGTACTTGTGTTTCTTCTTCTATGTCTGTATCATGGAGAAGCTGGGTACCAAGAGGCATATTGTGGCATACATAGTTTTATATATATATATATATATATATATATTAAAAAAAGACCTAGAAGGGTGTGATTGGGAGGAACAAGGCCCCTGATTTGAACTCAATTGGTGTTCTGTTGCACTTCTGTTCTCGTCACGTATTGTCCATAACAAATACCATGTTCAAGCATAAGGGTGTCCATATGTGCTCTTGGTAACAGGACTCCCTAGGCCACGATTCAATGATTGACTTTGTCATCTCATCGGTTCTGTGACCACCTGTTTTGGACACTCGGGTGAAGAGATGTGTGGAGCTGTCCACTGACCACTACCTGGTGGTGAGTTGGCTCTGGTGGTGGGGGAGGATGCCGGTCAGAGCTGGCGGGCCCAAATGTGTTATGAGGGTCTGCTGGGAACGTCTGGCAGAGTCTCTAAAGAGATGGAGCTTTAACTCCCATCTCCAGGAGAACTTTGAACACGTTCTTGTGGAGGTGGGGAACATTGAGTCTGCGTCAACCATGTTCCGTGCCTCCAATGTCAAGGAGGTTTATTGGAGATGTGACCGCAGGATTGTCTGTGCCATTCGTGGCGGCAACCCTGAAACTCGTTGGTGGACACCATCTGTGAGGGATGCTGTCAGTCTGAAGAAGGAGTGCTATCGGACCTTTTTGGCTTGTAGGATCCCAGAAGCACCTCCAATCTCTGGGGATGAGGTCGAAGAGGTGGGCGATGAGATTCGCCCGGAGTTCCTTAAGGCTTTGGATGTTGCAGGGTTGTGTTGGTTGACACGACTCTGCGATATTGCATGGACACTGGGGGCAGTTCCCCTGGACTGGCAGACCGGGGTGGTCATCCCCTTATTCAAAAAGGGGGACCAGAGAGTGTGCTCCAATTACAGAGAGGGGTCAAACTCTTAATCCTACCTGTTAAGATCTATTGGAGAGCAGGGGAGATTGACAGACGGATTGGCGTAGCGTCTGCATTGAAGCGGACGCTGTACCGGTCTGTCATGGTGGAGAGGGAGCTGAGTCAAACAGCGAAGCTCTCGATTTACCAGTCGATCTATGTTCCTACCCGCATCTACGATCATGAGCTTTGGGTCATGACCGAAAGAACGAGGTCGCGGATACAAGCAGCCGAAATGAGTTTTCTCCTTAGAGTCTCTGCGCCCTGCAGTAAAGATAGGGTGAGAAGCTCAGTCATCTGGGAGGGACTCAGAGCAGAGCTGCTGCTCCTTCATGTCGAGAGGAGCCAGTTGAGGTGGCTCAGACTCTGGTTAGGATGCCTCCTGGGCGCCTCCCTGCTGAGGTGTACTGGGCACGTCCTGCCAGAAGGAGGCCTGGGGAAAGACCCAGGAAACACTGGAGGCATTATGTTTCTCGGCTGGGCTGGGAGTACATTGAGATTATACCCCGGAGGAACTGGTCCAAGTGGCTGTGGAGAGGGAAGTCTCCCTGCTTAGGAGGCCAGGCCTAAGTAGGCCTCCTAAGTAGGGAGGCCAACTTAAGAGGCCTCCCTACTTCTTCCACTTATCCGAGTACGGATAAGTGGAAGAAGAACTAGAATCACTAAGAAAGGACTGAACTGAAGTTAAACAGAAGCAAACTCAGGCTTGTTCACTAAAATCTTTCAACAGGTTTTGTAAACAATAAGTCATTATTTTTATGGTTTATCAAGTTGTTAACCAGGTGGAGAAAAGTACTGTTTTTGGCAAAATATTAACCTCACCTTGGTTTACAGTCTTATTTTACTGCATCTTTAAGTTGTGTGTGAGTAGTCCTGACACATTAAAAGGATAGTTTACTAACTATGTTGTGAGGACCCTCTGCTCCTCAGGTGGCCCAAAGCTCGAATCTTTCAAGAAGAAGTACTGTTTTTGGGTAAAGGGATAGGTTCAGGACCACAATGTGAGATAGGGTTAGGGTCAGGGCTAGGAATGAACTGGTAAGGGTCGAGCTATAGAAATGAATGAAAGAAAATAATCTGCTAAAAGATTGTTTGCTAATCAATTTGATTTATGGACTGGGACATTTTACACAGGTGGACTGCAGAAAGCAGTAACTAATTTGTTCAAAAGAAAAGACAGTGATGCTGAAGATAAAAAAGAAGATAAAATTGATTATTAATGTTTAACCATTCTGGTAGAAGTGGAAAGAGTACAAGCTAAAGCTGAAAGTTGGTGCTGGTTTTCAAATATAAACACAAGCTGGTTGCCCCAAATCACAGATCAATGGGTCAACCCAAAGTCACTCTTCCATTTGGCAAACTTTTCTTACCAAATGGTAATCTCTCTGTGTTTGTCATCTATTACTTCAAACCTTTTAAGAGTTTGCTCTTACTCTGTATCAGCAGCAGATTGTAGATTCCTAACTTTGCTTCAATGCATTTGAAATACAACTTGGAATGTGTTTCTTCTTTCAGACCATCCCAGTGGCTCCAGGTCAAAGCTCCCTCGCTCAGATGGAGCTCCCAGACTCTGGACTGGCCTATCCCTTGTGGGGACAGCCTCTTACCACCATATCTGCCATGCCCAACCCAGGAGTTCAGTTTGCCTCAGGTTCTGCAGCTCTGCCTGGACCCCCTTTGGTTCATATGCCTTTACCCATGCCTTTGACCACCATGATTCCTCAACCAGAAACCCAGGTGGTGGACCCTCACCCTCAAATTCTGGACATCCAACAGCACTCAGAGCATGAGCTGGACCAAGAACCACAAGATCATTCTTCGGCAGAAAATCCTGAAGAAGAGCCAGTGTCCCCTAATCTGCTGGATAAACTTCTGGAAGATCAAAAGGGGCATAATGACGAAGATGACAAGAATTCATACTCCAGCTCCATGTTCTTACCTAATGTCTGAAGTCACAACTGTTCATTCCATTGAAACTGATTTTTTTCTTTTAACTCAGTGGTCATGAGATTGCAGAAATTTTTGGCATACTCATTAACTTTAGCTCAATTCTTGCCGTAGTTCATAGACAATCCACCTTTCAATCAGACAGAGCTGGAAATGTTTAGCAAATAAGTATGGGCAAAAATCTCAGCCACTAGATGCACAAAACTGATAGATTAATTTGCAGTAAAATTTGATTCTATTTAGGATATGGGGAATGAACAGAAATGCATGACAAATGTTTCTGTCCCATACTTCACAATTTTACAGAAATCTGTCCTCCCCCATAAATCCCAAATTCATTTGTATTTATGTGAAAAAAACATCAACAATTAAGGCACAGCATTTTCCTATGCAAACTTGGATGTAGCTTCACACAAATGGTTCTTTCCGAGTAGATCTTTCCTGCCTTACACCTGTGTTGTAGGCTTAGAGCACTCTTCACTTTCTCTCTGAAAAATAAAGAAGTCTCACCCTACTAAAGTCAACAATTGTCTTCAGTTGAAAAATAAGAAACAGTGCTCTGTAAATCCTTGGTTTTAGTGGTGTAAAATGATGGTGACAAAATGTTGTCATCCTCCCTTCACAAGTTAGTTATCTTATTTCCATTACTGTGCAGCAGTGGGATGGGGTGGAGGTTGTGAAAAGGCTGTGATCTTACGTTTTGCCATAGCACTGTCCTAAATATGTAGTATGCAGATATTTGTATTGGAACGTGTTACGTTTTAACCAAAGGCACAAATAAGGAATATTTAAGGTTTGTCTACAACTACAAATACAGGGATAAGAACTGATAACGTATTCAGTTGTCAATATTTAGACATAGACATAGTTTGTCATTCAATTTTACATGTAAAAATTTACAAATTGAAATAAATTTTGTTGCAAAGCTCCAATAACAAAAAGTATGAATGTAAATACATACTAGAAAGTGTGAATTTCCTGCGAAAATGCAAGTGTGAATGCTTTTGTTGAAGATGCCAAAACGTTTGTCTTCAAGTCTTCAGTCAACTGCTGAAGACTTGCAGAAATGCACGAAATAGGCAGATGCACCAGAACAAATTGTAATCCTACATAGTGCCTAACAACAGAAAATTGTTGAAGAGGAGTAAAAGCTTTTGAATAAAGGAAAAATTCCTCCTAAATAGCATTAGAAATTGCTGGAGAATAGTGATTCCTAACCTATACTGTAGAGTCACCCCAGTTTATAAGGTAAAATTATATAAACGGCTAAAAAATACTAATGGTTGCATCTAGGCTTCCACTTGCATGTTGAGTTACAGTAATATATTCTATGCAATGTAAAATAACTCATGTGAAACCTAAAATTTGAAAAGGACACAAACGTTCCCCTATTCCTTCTGATAAAAACGGTGGGTGAATGAAATCCAAACCTTTTATGGTTCCTGAGATAAGATTTGTTTGGAGGCATCATTTAGCACAATGACTACAAAAAACATCCCACATGCAGCACGAAAAAAGCAAAGTCAAAAGCTCAAATTATTCCCAGGTATTAAATAGCATAAAAGCTGTTTAACTGCCCAACTCCAAAATGGCCACTGCCTTGTGTCCTCCATGACAGCCCTGAAACTGGATGATTGATTGCCATTAATAGGCAGGACATGAAACATCCACTGTGAAACACAACGGACACTTTATATCGTAATTCTCAGTTCTGCCACAGGGTTTTCTTTATCAATCTTCTGTTAGGAATCTTGATGCCATTTTTGACAGTTGCTTGAAACTGGATAAGCAGGTGAGCTCTGTAGTGAAACCAAGCCTTTTTCATCTGTGCTTTCTAGCAAAGGTTAAAATCTCGCTTCTGTATCAAAGACTTTGAGAAACTTATCCATGTCTTCATTACTACATGCTTAGACTACTACAACGCATTATGGACCAATCTTTTTTACAGCGTCTCCAAATGGTTCATTATGCTGCAGCTAGACTCTTTAGTGGAACCTGGAAACAAGAGAACATAACCCCAGTATTGGCTTCTCTGCATTGGCTGCCAGTTTCTTATCTGATTGGTTTTGAAACTCTTTTATTGTTTTTTAAAGATATAAATGGCTGTTACGTCCCCAAGGTAGTCCAGGGGTACAGGTGGGGGTGTAACAATAAATTTCCAAACAATTTAAAGACAATAAAAACCCAGGTGTGTATAATTAAGTTTATTAAAAAGACCTGACACTGTACCTCCCTTGTACAGCACTTTGGTGCAGTTAATGGTTGTTTTTAAAGTGGTTTATAGATAAATTGACATTGACAGTGTGTGTATTATGTTGCCTCAGAATGACTAGATATAACATTCTAAATGATTACTCACAAGAATATTATGAATATGTTATTATAAATGTACCTCAAACCAAAGTTAAAATAGTTTTGGGTTTGTTATAGTTTTACAGAAGACGACTAGGGCCACAAAAAAATCAAAAAAATTCTGACTTTGATCTCAGAATTTGGATTTTAATCTCACAGGCCTTCACAACATGATGGCTACATCATGCAAGCGTTCTCAGTTTTTACCAATGCCTTGGCACGCTCCTGTCTCTCTCTTTCGACTACTTCGAAAGCATTGGCCTTCCTATCTCAGCACCTCTGTGGTGTTCTCTAATCTTGGCATTTCTTCTCTTCTTGCAATCTTGCGATTTTTACTTGCCTTCACAGACTCTTGCAGTCCATTTCTCTTCGATTTTAACCATGCGGTTTATTCATCACCTTAGCAGGCGTGCTCAATTTCCCTCTTCTGTGTCTCTAGTTTTCCTTGTTTCTTAGATTTCAGCTTGGTTCCAGTCATCTATAAAAATAAAATGTGTATATGCTTTGTGAGCTTGGAGAATGTGGAACAAGAACCACTGAATCTTTTATCTTGTTTGGTGTGGAACAAGCGTCGCTCCCTCATTAAGGTCCAGCTGTCCGTCTGACTTCTTCGATATCCATTCAGTCTTTGGCATCCTCTCCACTACAGGTGTCCGGCCCCAGTTGTTAAGGCGTCTCTATTCTTCATACACATTCTGACAGCGGTCACTAGCGCCAGGTTTTCCTCCTGGGCTCTGAGCGCACCAAAGACTTTCATTTGACAATTGAACTTTCTAAGACCCTCTCTCTCTCTGTGTGTGTGAGTCTTTCATTTCATTTCGCGGACTAGCTTAAGTAGATGATTTAAAATGCTTGTGGGGGGACAGAAAAAATTCATTCATAAACACGAAACTGAAGGACATATCTATAATTTCTGCATGTTTTAGTTAGTTTTATAAGTACATGATATAGTTCCAGTTAGTTATAGTTTTCCCCCAATATTTACCATTTTTAGTTATTTTTATTTTCAATTTCAGGTTTTCCTTAGTTTTACTTAAGTATACCAACCTTGCCTCAGACTAAAGGGACTAGATTGAGATCTTCTCAGTGCTATCTGTTTCTTTTTCTCAAGTCTCAACTTTGACCTTTTAATTTATAGATACCATCTTTCTGTTATCTGAGGTCACACATACAGCAATTTGATGCTAATCTAATGCTTCTTTTTATGTTTTTCTGGACCAACGCAACATGCATGCATGGTTGCCATTTGGAAGAGTTTGTCAATAAATATAACCTTTATCATTTTTTTACTGTGCATAATAGCAGAACAATTCTCCAGTAACTGTTAATGTAGATAGTTGTTTTTTTATTACAAATGTACACAAACTATGTCACTAATTTCACTAATGTAAAAAAATAAATAAAAACAATCTCTCTAATGCTGCGTTTCCATTAAATTAGAAATGTAACTAATGATTTTGAAGAAAGTAATAAAAACTATCTCTAATAAATGTTCTTTTTTAGACGTTTTTGGTAATTTTGGGGGCAAGGGTAAAGGGGTTAAAGCTCTGGATGTCGTAGGCTTGTGTTGGCTAACGCGACTCTGCAATATTGCATGGACATCAGGGGCAGTTCCCCTGGATTGCCAGACTGGGGTGGTGGTCCCCCTGTTTAAAAACGGGAACCAGAGGGCGAGCTCCAATAACGGGGATCACTGGCAAGGTCTATTCACGGGTTCTGGAAAGGAGGGTCTATCAGATAGTATAACCTCAGATTCAGGAAGAGCAGTGTGGTTTTCGTCCTGGTCGTGGAACACTGGACCAGCTCTACACCCTCAGCAGG
>CAEGAE010093973.1:0-12202 GCA_903067095.1 Girardinus metallicus | reverse complement strand
GATGGTTCTGAGTGAGGGCCTGTAGAACCGGGCCGATGGTTCTGAGTGAGGATGGTTCTGAGTGAGGGCCTGTAGAACCGGGCCGATGGTTCTGAGTGAGGGCCTGTAGAACCGGGCCGATGGTTCTGAGTGAGGATGGTTCTGAGTGAAGGCCTGTAGAACCGGGCTGATGGTTCTGAGTGAGGGCCTGTAGAACCGGGCCGATGGTTCTGAGTGAGGATGGTTCTGAGTGAGGGCCTGTAGAACCGGGCCGATGGTTCCGTCTTCCTGGTTTTAGTCAGAACACCGGCAGCAGCGTTGTGGATCAGGCAGATCTGTGATTGGCTCTTTGTTCTTCAGCCTCTTTCTCAGCCTTTGCATGTTGACACTTTTCTGCTCTGATGCTTTAATGTTATCAGACACGAACCAGCAGAACAGGAAACAGTTTGTGGTGAATTTCTTAGTTCACATAAAAACAACCAGCCGTCTACAGATACATGCATCTAAAGATGGTCTAAAGCAATGAAACCATTCATATGTGTGAAGATACGTTATCTCAAAACCCGTTCTCATACTTTACCACCTTCACACATAAATATTAAGCAGTGATAATTATTTATATAAAATGATTATGTAAATAATTGGTGAAACCTTTACGACACGTTTCCTGATCAAACACGACTGTGTTTTCCTCCAGATGGATTCCTGCAGGTTGAATGTGAGTCGTTACGCAGCAGCAGCTCATAATGTTTCCCATTAACACTTAAGAACATTTGGTTTATTTAAATCAGCAAATTGAAAAAAGGAACTTTGTGGCCTAGACGTGACGCTTATCGCTCATTATGTCCTGTAGGTTTTGCTGTAGATGCATGTAATGTTTCGGGTTTTTATCTCTTATAATCCTGTTTTATTGTGACTTTCTCCGTCCGTAGATTCGACAAACGCAGAGGGAATTATTTCTCTTAAATTTGAAGATTAAGAGAAGTAATTTAAAATCAAGTCACATATTTTAAAAAGCAGGAATTTTGTAGCTGTGAGCACTCAAGTTTGTTTTCGTAGAACATTTCAGCAACAAGGCAGCAACTGCTTTACATAATAAAAACATAATTCAGTCACCAGTTATGAAACAAGCAGGAAATACGACATTTAGTCAAAAACAATCATCAAGCATATTGGCCAGTGTTCCAGGTATGAGTCAAAAGCAGCTCTAACCAGGTAGGATTTAAAGGAACTCAGTGTTTCAGCAGTTTCACAGTTTTCTAGAAGTTTGTTCCAGAGGCCCAATTTTCAGGCACTAAATCAGGAAGTCAGATTTCTTTGAGATCAAATTTATAGACTGAGCATTTTTATAATGACTAAAGTTAAAATATTTACTTGATTGTGCTATAAAATGGCTCCATGTGTCTGGGAAACATGATGCAGCCCCTCTAACGCCGCCTGTGTGTCGCTGCAGGTGCTGCAGCTCCTCCTGTCCATGTGCAACGTCGCAGCGCTGCGCTCGCAGCTCTGCGACGTCGTCTTCCGGCCGGCCGGCGCCAAACTCAGAGCCGCCGGCCTCAGACAGGCGGGCGAGGCGAACGGGGGCCGGAAAGCCGAGGGGGGGCTGGCTCTGGTGCAGTGGCTCAGCTCGCCTGTGGAGGGCGCCGAGAAATGCTTGCTGCAGACGCTGCAGCTGCTGACCGAGCTGCTGGAGGTATCCTGACCACCTGAGTTCACTCAGAGGGAACATTTCAGTTATGATGATTATTTGTGTTTCTGATGTTAAATGACAGCAGGAAAATGTTCCAGTTTTACCAGCAGAGGGCAGAGTACACAAAACTCTTACTGAAGTAAGACTGGAGACACTTCAACTTATTTATACTCAAGTAAAAGTAAAAAGTGGCCGTCCAAAAATTACGCAAGAGTAAAAACGTATTTGGTAAAAGTCTACTCAAGTACTGAGTAAATTATCAATCATTTAATATTTAAAATTACACCATCAGATGGACCAAAATATAAAGTAAAGTGGAGATTTTGGTATTTTAAGAACCAAAATGACAATTATTTATAATAACAGAATCAGGCAAAGTAATTTTTTTCTAAATCAGTTTCTTTCAATAAAAAAAAACGTATAAAACTTTAACAGAAACTGCAGGTGTTTGTGAATTTCTGGTTAAAACATGTTTGTTTTTCATTCAGTGGGTAGAAAATTGATACTTCATAATAAAATTACTAAAATTAGTTGTTCAAATGTAACTGGTCACTACTAGTTGTGTACTGGGATGTATAGATATAAGGCCAGAATAGTTTAATGAAAAACAGGATAAAAGTTAAATGTTCAGCAGCTTTTTTAAAGTGGTACTCTGCCCCCTAGAGGACAAGCTCTGCATAAGCATCTTTTAGTCACCAACACCCTCCAGTTTGTCTGAAGCTCTTATTTCAATCCACTGCTGCGTTTTCTCCAGTAAATGACCTGAACTCTGAATGTTGTTGATGCATAATAAAGATTTTCTTTGTCCTTATGTACCTTTGAGTCTGCCTGTCCTCTTCTGTGCTGATGGGCGTCTCTGTGCACCCAGGAGTCGCTGGGAGCCGAGAGCGTGTCTGAATCCACGCTGAGCTTCGTGGAGATGTTGCTTCCGGTCGCCTTGGGGCTGCTGAAGGGCCTCGATCCCGCGAAGGGAGACGCTCACCTCAGGAAGCACTGCCGCCGCATCTCCCACGTCTGCACCCTGCTGCTCAATATCCTGCATGTCTGTGTTAGCGCTGTGATGCTGCCTGGGGGGTTTAAAGCCTTGAAATTCTGCATTTTTTAAAGACGAACAGTCACGGCAGAAAAATATGGGGTTCACCTTCACCTTGTGATTCATTCAATAAGTTATAAATGTCACAGTTTCAAACTTAATGTTTACTAAGAAGGCTAAATGTTTAGTTTATAAATATTTAGCTACAACATACCAAACTAAACATTTAGTTAGTAAGCTAAATATTTGGCTTCAAGCTAAACATTGAGTTGGTAAGTTAAATTAAATATTTAGCTAGATTTCTATTTAGCAAAGTAAACATTCAACTCCAAGCTCACTATTTAGTTACAAGCAGTTTCACAATGAAATATGAGTTGTATATTGAGCTAGCGAGCTTCAGCAGCTAGCCAAAACCAGCTAACCCTGAGCTAACCGGAGAGGAATCGGGTTGTTTCCTTCACCTGCTCCACCCCTCTGCTGCCAGGACGCATCCAGGTCTCTGGTGTCCTCTCAGGTGAGCGCTCAGCTCTGCCTCTCCCAGGTAGAAATCCTCCTCTCCTGTTGCCATAGCAACAGCCCCCTGACCTGCCTGCCTCCCGTCTCCGGTAACAACCTCAGGTGAGTCGACATAAAAACGTTATAGGAAGATATTTATTATGAAATCATACTATTTTCTAATCACTGCATCAGTTTGCGAATTAAAACTGTCACTATTTGCGTTTGAGTCGATCCGTCGCGGAGCAGAAAACGTGACGTTGTGGTTGTTTTCCTTCCAGCCAGTTGTGTGCAGAAGCTCTGCTGACGGTTCTGGAGCTGATGAGCCGCCTGAGGCAGCAGGTGAAGGACATGGAGACGAGCTTCTACAGGATGCTGCAGGTGAACAGCCGCTCCCATCAGGCCTCCTCACTTCCTGCTGAAATCCTCAGCGTCTCGTTGAACCCTGCAGGACCAGAGGACCGTGACGCCCCTGTCCCTGGCGCTGACCTCACACCACAGGGAGCGCGTGCAGACCGGACTCGCCCTGCTGCTGGAAGCCACGCCCCTTCCAGACTTCCCAGCACTGGTGTGAGTAGACCAGTCACAATAACGAACCTTACTGGACGGTCAGCTGTTCCAGAAGGTGATGCAGTCATCAGTAATATTTGTGATGGCGAGAACAGATTTCCAAACATCAGTAAACTTTAAATGCTAATGAACGTTTGACTCTGGAACTGGAAGACATTTTAAATATCCACAAACAAACAATAAATGAAATAAATTATAAAGTTTCTCCAGGCAAAGTTGTCCTTCATTGTTGAGTTGAGACCGAAACACCAGACTGAAGAGTTTTATCATCTAGTTTTTGGTAGAAATAGAGAAAAATGATAATTCAGCCAAATGGAAATTACTGAGTTCACTTTAATTTATCATTTGATTAATTGATCTATTGCTGATTTTGACAGCCTGAGTCATAAATAAGAAACATGATGAAAATAACGTCTTCACGCGGTTCGGCTAAAAACAATAAAATCTCAGATTTCTTATTTACCAGATCCGATTTTAATCCGTTTTATTTTTTAGTAAAGAAATGACAGAAAATGTTCCCCGCCAGCCGTTAGAGTCCTGGAGGATCAGCTGCTGACCGAGTCTGTTTGTCCTCCAGCCTGGGCGAAAGCATCGCCGCCAACAACGCGTACCGCCAGAGGGAGGCGGAGCTGTCGGCCAAGCGCGTCGCTGTGCAGGAAGTCCCGCCTCCCCGGACCAGCGCCAGCATGATGGACGCCTCCAGCGGCAACAAGAGCGTGAGCAACCTGGTGGAGAAGCTGCAGACCGGCATGGAGGTAAGAGCGCTGGAGCCGTTTCCACAGCAACGGCCTTTCACCTGCATGCGATTTTATGTGACAAGATGGAGGAAAATGTTCTGATTTTCATGTTTTAACTAACAAAACGACGAACAGTGTAGTGCAGACTCATGTCCGGCGGTCCAAGTTGCTTCTGTTTCTGCAGGTGTTTTCTGGAGGGAGTCGGTTTCTCTGGGTTTTATTTAGGGGCGTCAAAGTGAAGGGGAGAGCAAATGAAAGGCGCATCCCTCAAATCTTTAGCTGTCAAAAACATTAATGTTCAAGTTTGTTTTTAAAAATGGGACAAAATGAATTAATTATGGATGCACCGATATGAAAATTTGGACCGATATCCGACATCAATATTCCTCTTATGGCTGATAACTGATATTTACCGATATTTAATGTATTTTTCTACCTTTTTGACACCTTTGGGGAAAAAAACGTCAGTGTGAATTTAATACTGAAATAAAGGAAAAACTTGTTTCTATTTACTTTTCATTGACCCTGATTTGGATTTTCTACCAAACTTAAAGTCTTCATGAATTAAAAGCTTAAATTTTTCATTGGATTAATCTGATTATTATTCAGGTTTGTTAATGAAGATGGTTTAGTTTCTTCAGACTCGGTTGTTTTACTGTCAGAGCGCTGAAGTTTTATTATCTGACAAACAGACACTCAGTTAAAAACAGGGAAGAAGAAAAAGTATTTCAGCTGTCTACACTGCAAAAACACAAAATATAACAAGTATTTCTAGTTTCTGGTTCAAATATCTCAGTACAGTTGAAATAAGACAAAACTAACACACAAGTAACTATTCAGCAAGAAACAGAAGGCAGTTTAAGTCAAATGTCCCTAAAGTCACAAACGTTCTTGTGGATTATTTCACTTGTTACTCAGGATAATCTGCCATTGGACCTGGCATGTTTTCATCAGTATTAAGGAATTACTGACGTAAAACAAGCTGACATTTCTTGCTGAAAAGTTACTTTCATGTTAGTTTTGTCGTATTTCAAACATACTAAGATTTTTGCTCTGGAAACCGGAACAAAAATATTTGGTAAGATTTTGTGTTTTTGCAGTGTACAATTTATTTGTTCTGATTTTTTTTTTTTTTTTTTTTTTTTTTTTTTGTAGCTGCAGGAACCGACGAAGGACTCGCCTCTTTCTGAGGTCATCGATGTTTACGAGCAGAAACTGGCTGGGTTTGCTGTAAGTTTAACAAAACATCAGAATTTATGGTAAAATGCCCCATTAGCTGCTTTTAAATCTCCGGTTCAGTTCGTCTTCCAGCTGATTTCCTGCTGCTTGTCCATGTTTCAGTCGAAGGAGAGCCGCCTGCAGGACCTTCTGGAGGCCAAAGCTCTGGCTCTCGCTCAGGCCGACCGGCTCATCGCTCAGTATCGACTGCAGAGAGCGCAAGCTGAGGCTGAGGTGAACTAAATCATTCTGATTCATCATGAACATGGAGGTGAACTAAATCATTCTGATTCATCATGAACATGGAGGTGAACTAAATCATTCTGATTCATCATGAACATCGAGGTGAACTAAATCATTCTGTTCATCATGAACATCGAGGTGAACTAAATCATTCTGATTCATCATGAACATCGAGGTGAACTAAATCATTCTCTGTTTCATCATGAACATCGAGGTGAACTAAATCATTCTGATTCATCATGAACATCGAGGTGAACTAAATCATTCTGATTCATCATGAACATCGAGGTGAACTAAATCATTTTGTTTCATCATGAACATGGAGGTGAACTAAATCATTCAGTTTCATCATGAACATGGAGGTGAACTAAATCATTCAGTTTCATCATGAACATGGAGGTGAACTAAATCATTCTCTGATTCATCATGAACATCGAGGTGAACTAAATCATTTTGTTTCATCATGAACATGGAGGTGAACTAAATCATTCTCTGATTCATCATGAACATGGAGGTGAACTAAATCATTCAGTTTCATCATGAACATGGAGGTGAACTAAATCATTTTGTTTCATCATGAACATCGAGGTGAACTAAATCATTCTCTGATTCATCATGAACATCGAGGTGAACTAAATCATTCTCTGATTCATCATGAACATCGAGGTGAATCGAGTGTAATATAGAGCTACAAACTTAATATTTAGCTGCCAACTAGATATTTAGTTAGCATGCTAAATCTTTAGCTTGGGAACTACAAATTTAATTAACAGCTAAATATTTAGTTAACAAATAAATATTTTACTATCAGTCTACATATTTAGATTTAGATTCAATATTTATTTAAAAACATATTTAACTGCTAATTAAATATTTAGCTGGCCATGTTAATGTTTAGCTGTTACTATGAGCTAGTTAGCTAATTACTTTTATTCAAACTAAGTATGTAATTAGCAAATTAATATTTTGTTAGTAAGTTAAATATTTAGCTTGAAATTAAATATTTTGTGTACAAACTCAATATTTAGCTTCAAACTACATATTTAGTGAGCAAGCTGAATATTTATCTTTCTAAATAAACACTAAGTTTTAAACCTGGGCATTTATAAATGAATTAATAACATTAAAATATGAACTCTCCTCCCATAAATAACCAACATTATTGCTGTTAAGTTTGACTGTAACTGTCTAAGCGGCGTCTCGTAGCTGAACGTTAAGCTGTGGGTAAAATCCTCCAGATCTGCGGTTTCTCTCACGCCGGTTTCCCCCCTGCAGGCGCGGAAGCTGGCCTGCCTGCTGAAGGACGCGGAGCGTCGGCGGGAGGATCTGCAGGGCGAGCTGGGGAACCAGGTTCTGGAGGTGGAGCGGTCCAGAGCCGACATGGAGGAGCTGCTGCAGCACAACGCTCGGCTGCAGAGGGACTCCGAGGAACACCAGACTCTGAAAGGAGCTTACAACGCTCTGCTCAACAGGTCAGAGGCAAAATGACACCCGAATGCATCCTGAGGCAGATCTGCAAACACACACAGCCTCACCGAGCAGCTGGGCTGGTCCTACTGCAGATATCCTGACGCACTCGAACTGAGACAAGACCAGTCTGAGTTGGGTAGTAACTGGTTTCACTTACTTGAATAACTACATATTATAACCAAACATTCACCAGATACAGACTCACACCTGCAGTTGTTAAAGTTTCACCAGTTTTTTAATTAAAGAAACTGATTTGGAAAAATGTTCTGTTGCCTGTTTTTATTTTTGAGTCACTGCTATAAATTATTCTGATTTTTTGAAATACCAACATTTCCACTTAGCCTGATATTTTGGTCCATCTGATGATGCAATCTTTGAATATTATTGATTGATAATTTGATCTGTTACTCAGGTCTTGAGGAAACTTTTTGGATGCTCTGCTTATCACTGACTTTTCAGCAACAAACAGGAGTCAATAATTTCTTAATATTGATGAGAAAAAACTTATTTCTTTGGAAAATTATTTCAGTTACAACATGTAAAAATGTTTTGTTATAAGTGAAATAATCTGCAGATGGAACTAGTGCCTTTTTATGTTGATATTAAAAGTAATTATTGACTTTAAACAAACCATCTTGCTGAAAAGTTACTTGTAAGTTAGTTTTGCCTTATTTTAAGTGAACTAAGATATTTGCTCCAGTAATTAGACCTGAACTACTTGGTAAGATTTGGTGCTGTTGCCGTGTTAAAGACCTGAGCTGTTTTCCCAGCAGCTGGACGTCAGACATTCTTACCTGTGATGTTTTTACCTGCGCAGGTTTAATGAAACGGAGCGTTTGCTGAAGGAGCTGCAGGCGGCTCACATTTCTCTGAGCAGACAGAACGACACTCTGAGGAAGAACCACGAAGCTCTGCAGCTGCACAAAGACCAGTAGGAGGCCGACAGCTGGGGCTTTTCAGCTGCTTTTTATCCCCTTTGTTTGGACAAAGGAGACGTTTGATTTGGTTTCCGCCTGTTTCAGAATCACGTCAGAGCTGCAGGAGAGAGAGGCGGAGATCAAATCCCTCCAGCTGGAAGTAGAGAAGAAGAGCAGCGACGTTGCAGGTGATCTAACCTCTGAACTGAACCTGTCACGATAACAACATGTGACAAACGATAATATTGTTGCTTTGAGACAATTTTCTAGTATTGTAACAATAATAAAGGCATGAAAAGGCCAGAAAAGTTCATTCTCAAAGATCAATGAACTTTAAATTCTGATGAACATTTAGCACCGGAAGACATTTTAAATTTCTAAAATAAATAAACAAAACAACAGAAACTACAAATGAAATGAATTATGAAGCTAAATGAGACTGAAGATTTTTATCATCCAGTTTTTGATAGAAACGTTAAATCATTTTGTCAAATGGAAGTTATTGAGCTCGTCTTTATCGATTATTGCGACAGGCTAACACTGCAGTGACTAGTTTGTAAATGTTTCTGCTGGTTTGTTTTAGGTCTGCATGCAGACCTGCGGTCCAGAGAGGAGAGGCTGCGGGAGAAGGACCAGGAGAGGAGAGACCTGGAGGAGACGGTGGACGTTCTCAGGAAGGAGCTGAACAAAACGGAGCAAGCCAGGAAGGACGTTAGCATCAAGGTGAGCGGCTAGCAGTCGGACAAAACATGCACGCTTCTTGTTATTTCCACAAATCTGCCTCCTAAAATGGCCGCCTCCAGTAAACTAGAGTTTCTGCACTAAATCACAAAGCATCAGAAAGTCCGTTTCTCTACACCAGTGGTGCCCAAAGTGGGTCCTGGAGGCCCGGCGTCCTGCACGTCTGAGTTCTGTCTCTGGTGGCAACGACCTTTCAGCAGGTCAATGATCGTCTTTGGCCTCTGATGGTCCATCGTTTGATCCAGCTGCGTTAAACCAGGGAGAGAATAAGACATGCAGGATGCGGCCCCCCTGCTCCGCACAAATCAGTGGATAGAAGGAAGTATCTCCAGTAGCAGTCAGTCGTCCAACGACTCTGAAGAGTCCTCTGACTGAAGACTTTCATCCATGTCCATTTGCTGGAGCTTATTAAGTACTAGAGGATTCTATTATTCCAAAGCTATGCTAATGATTACAAATAGTTGATCTGTTATTATTCATCATTTGTTTATGGCCTCCTGCTGTGATTAACAGGAAAAGGCAGCCGCTGTCGTTGATCTGATTGTTTGCAGTGAAACAGTTTTTCTACCACAAAGTTAATTTTGAATTTTGTCTGAAATCGACTCTGAATTCGTTTAATTCTGGAATAAAAGCTACATTCATTTTAAGGTTTTTAATATTTTGCCCCACGGCAGCAAACAGCTGCAGCAAAAGCAGCCGATGACAGAAAACTCTAAACTGCAGCTTAATGACGCTGGGCCGTCCTCTGACCTTTGACCTCTGGCAGGCGTCGTCTCTGGAGCTGCAGAAGAGCCAGCTGGAGAGCAAGTTAAAGCAGAAGGAAGACGAGCTGAACAAACACTCGGCCATGATCGCCATGATCCACAGCCTGAGCAGCGGGAAGCTGAAGAGCGACGTCAACCTGTCGCTCTGACCACAGCGCCCCCACCAGGACGGGGAAGGAGCTACGCCTATGAACTCAAAGCTCGATTCTAAACATTAATTCACTTTTTTAGAGTCAATAAAACACATGAATGAATATCTTTTTTTTATGTGTTTTTTGATTGTTTTTATTGTTTATATTTGGATGTAAATGTAGCCAATAAATTAATGTCAAGAAAAATCCCTTGGATCAAATTTTCTTTCTGTATAAACAACAAAAACTTTAATTCTAGATGTGCACTAATTAAGTTTTCTACTTGGTCATAATTTTTCCCCAGAATGAACGAAATCTTTAGGAAACTTCCAGCACAGGCTGGGATTTCTCCCCTTCACTTGGATTCCTCCGGCCGATTTTTGACGGGGCCAATCAGCGAACAGAAGGAGTTTGAACTCCGAAGAAGAGTCTTTGCTGTGGAGCAAAAACACAGCAAAGCACGTCAGAGTGAACACTGGAGATCTTCTCCTGCATGTCTGATGTTAAGATCTGAACCCACCAACGTTTTCAGCAACCTGGTCGCTCTCTGTGACGTTTCCAGCAACCTGGTCGCTCTCTGTGGCGTTTTCAGCAACCTGGTCGCTCTCTGTGACGTTTCCAGCAACCTGGTCGCTCTCTGTGACGTTTCCAGCAACCTGGTCTCTCTCTGTGACGTTTCCAGCAACCTGGTCTCTCTCTGTGACGTTTCCAGCAACCTGGTCGCTCTCTGTGACGTTTCCAGCAACCTGGTCGCTCTCTGTGACGTTTCCAGCAACCTGGTCGCTCTCTGTGACGTTTCCAGCAACCTGGTCGCTCTCTGTGACGTTTCCAGCAACCTGGTCGCTCTCTGTGACGTTTCCAGCAACCTGGTCGCTCTCTGTGTCGTTTCCAGCAACCTGGTTGCTCTCTGTAACGTTTTAGTTTGTGAGCTGCTTCCTTGTTTGGCTCACATGCCAGCTGGGAGGTGTGACTTTATGCTGAACTACACCTGGATTATAATTTATCTGTAGACAAAATCAGATATTTATACAACATGATAATGCAATAATTGTTCAGAACATCTGTTTCAGGGATGTCCAAAGTGCGGCCTGACCCAAAATAACTCAGCAGCTCAGCTCACCATTTTTACAGACAAATAAATCTTCTTAAAATATTTATTCATTTAGGTACGAGACAAAGAGTTTTTCTTTAATGAACATTGTTTAGCAATAAATCCCCAAAATGTTTGAAAAACATATCTATTTAAACAGCGGAAACTGGTTACGTTTTTCTACAAAAATTTTACTTCTCTGCTTCATTAAAATATTGTCTATTTAGTATATTATTAAAGAAAAATCTTTAGAAATAAATGTGGCCCCTGAATGCTTTCAATTTGACATTTGATGTTGTGCACATGTGATATTTGCACCTTGCAGAATCGGATGAGCAAACATTTCATTTCATTGCAGTTTACATATTAAAAACTTCAAGATCTTCAAGATCATTAAAATGTCACACATATACAAATTTTCTCTCACATGTAGACATAAAAGACTAAGATTTCACATATAAACTAATAAAATATAGACACCTTTTGTATGTGAGAGTGATGTCACGGAAGAGGCGGGGCATCATTTGGAGATCAGATCGCGCATGCGTTGATACCACAGTGACGTCAGCTTCAAGTTGGATATAGGAGCTCCACTGTGTCAGCGGCGTTTAGCTCAAGGCTAATCCCATTTATGAACGCTAATTTCGGCCAGTCGTTCTCTCCCGCTCCCTCCTCTAGCGCTCGGATGTTCACTTAGGGCTTATTCCTGCTTTAGCGCTGGAGTAATAGGTCTTAGAACCGGCTTTATAGCCGGAGTTAGCGGCCTTAGAATCGGAATAAGGCCTAAGTGAACCTCCGAGCGCTTGAGGAGGGAGCGGTAGAGAACGACTGGCCGAAATTAGCGTTCATAAATGGGATCAACCTTGAGCTAAACGCCGCTTACTCCGGCTATAACGTCTTACCCCGGTGTCAGAGCCGTAAGTTTGAGGAGGAAGCGGAGCTAACGCCGGAGCTAACGCCGCAGTAAGGCGTTAGAGCCCGCTCTATACGCCAGTTCTAGGGCCGCTTACTCCAGCTCTAACTCCGGAATAAGCCCTAAGTGAACCGCCGAGCGCTTGAGGAGGGAGCGGGAGAGAACGGCTGGCCGAAATTAGCGTTCATAAATCGGATTAGCCTTGAGCTAA